>CACRXK020014858.1:0-12734 GCA_902702795.2 Paramuricea clavata
AAAATCCGTCTATGTTCACAACACTAACACTAGCAAAAGGCAGCTTTTTTACACAAAGAAAACTTAGGGTTCTGAAATCTGTGAAGAATTAACATTGAATATAAGATTAGTTTCAAAATGGTATAAATTGACCATCAGGGCCGTCGCCTGTGGGCCTTCGCCTGTGGGCCGCCCCCTGAAAACATCTTGTTGGTAAAATGAAGGATTTGTTGGCAAATTGTCTTTGTAGTTGGCAAAACTATTGGATAGGAAGGAAAAGAACTAAAATATTTGAGAATGTGTAAAATACAAAAACAACCCCTGCTTATTAAAGCCTTTTTATTACGGCCCTGTGAACATGATTAATAGAGTGTACCTGGTGTTATATTGCTTTAAATTGAACAAGACGCCTGCTCAGGCGTTCACACCTGCCTTGCGGTTGGTAAAATACCATCACAATATTCTAAAAAATAATTTGAAACATGTAGAGATTCTTTGCTTCTTGACGATGCTGCAAGGGAAAGTCACACTTGCGACAACAAAAAACTCCCCCCGAAAAAGACAGCATTTTCAGCAAGGGCATTCTATGACACTGGCTGTGGCCAGTGTAATTATCAACCTCGTTCCCAGGGTCTTTAGGAAAGACCCTGGTATCGGCTGGTCACGTGCCTCGTCCAAAATTGATCGCCCGAGGGGGTGTGGTGAAAGTATCAAATTACAAACAGTTAAAAACAAAAATTTTGCCAACTACTCCAGTAAGTTCAAAATACTTGCTAATTTTTTTTTATTTTTTTGCTTTGAATTTTAATACAAGAACATTCTTACATTTTTACCAACAGTCAAGTCAAGAAACCAAGCAAATCGTTACTCGCAGTGCTCTCTCGTGTTATTATCAGCGCGGTGTTATAACAAACGTTTGTGGACCTTTATGGGCTTTTCACAGTGTATGGGCTTTTCACATATGTAATGTTTTTAAAACACGCATTAGATTTGTCCTTTCTTGTAAACGTTGCTATGATTTGCACGTCTTGTTTATAAGATTTTTAAAATAAACAGTATTGTATTGTATTGTATTGTATTGTATTGTATTGTCTAGGACTTGAGAGTATAGCCCAATATCAGCAAATGTAAACATTTGATACTAGCCAAACAGAGAAATGTCTGTCAGTGATTTATCTTTAAAATTTTGGATTTAGTACATAATTCGTATTCATTAATTATAGTAAGGCTTTAGCCTTTTTCTTGGTCTGATAATGTTTTCCTAATATACAGACAACTAGGCTATAATCTACATCACAAATTTACAGTGTCAGACGCGCACAGCCACAGACTGCCATACGAATACACATAAATTTTCGAGTTTTCTACTTCTACTAAGGCTACTAACAGTTTTCATTGTGTCTCAATCATCTGTTTATTTCTAGTTCAATAAGCTCATTTATATTTCTATATTTATTTGATAGTGGCATATATAGTGATACATGTAGGCTATTTACACACAAGCAATCCTGGATATGATAGAGACGATCAGTACGAGCTGTCCATTAAAAAAAGAACGGTATTCTATTCCACAAAGCAAAAAAATTAAATCTCACTTGTATTATAAAGAATATATATAAAGCAGAAAATTTAAAGCTTGTGAGTTGTGTCAAAACGAAAGCTGTTTATAAAATTTATAAATGTGGTATAAACACAGTACTAGGCTAAACAGTGCTCATTGAAAGACGTAAATATATTATCCTTTGACTTATCTTTGATGTATGACTTTACTGTAATACCGTAGATTTTCAACAGATAGCTAGACTTTGACATATACCATGATCGTTGAGATCTTGCAGGAAATTTTATAGTCTTGACGGGATTTAAGTTTTTTGATAAGGCCTTTATAATCAACAATCTTGATACAGTTGGCGTCTTGGCGATATTTCGGAAATCAAAAGATCTCGCTATTTCGTTCCAATTCCACATCCCATCAATAAATAAATTCTTTTGGTCCGAGTATCAGGATATACTTTAATACTAACAGTTAAATAAATATAAACCACATTGGTCGGTCTAGAGATATGAATTTTCTTGTAGGCTTATTGCCACGCCGTCCAGGCGTGCTTTCTTTGGCAAGTCTATAAGTTGAAATCTGATCCAACTTGCTTGAATTGTAACTTGACACTAGATTATACAGCAGAAAGTCACATCGCGATAAATATTAATTTTTAATTGCAGTTGTCTTCACGATTTCTTGTTGCAAATTTAAAATCCATCACACAAAATTGCAAAAATTGTTACAAACGCGACAAACACGCTCCTCTCCCACCCTGCCCATAGTATCATTTTAATTTATCACCCAGAATCTGGGTGACACGTGACCAGCCGAAACCAGGGTCTTTCCTTCGCCTCGCGCCGTTCTAAGAAAGACCCTGGGAACGAGGTTGTGTAATTATATATTTTCTGATAAAATTATTAAAACTGTACCTCACAAATAATTTCACAGTAGTGTAGTTATGTATTTATTCTTGCATGTTTTATATAGTATAAAGGCCTGTAAAATCAGGTAGATTTTTGTTGCCCCCCACCCCCCCTCACCTCACCTCCCCCCCCCCAAATGAAGGCTGCTTGCAACGTCCTTGTCAATGACCTGCTACATATGTGCTCATAATGTTCTCATAATGTATTCAATTTGTTCATACATTATATCTATTTTTAAACTCTAATCTATTATAAAATAGGGACCCTGTAATGGAGCAATAAGCTCTGTAGGGTTAACCTGTCATTTATGACTAAAGCCCCGTTTACACTACGCTCAATTTTTGGTACGGCACGGATAAAATTGGTACCCGTACCACTTGGACTACCTATTTAGGTAGTCCAAGAACCAAAAAGTGGTACGGTACCAAAAATTGAGCGTAGTGTAAACAGGGCTTAGCTAAATAGGTAGTCAAAGAACCAAAAAAGTGGTACGGGTACCAATTTTATCCGTGTCGTACCAAAAATTGAGCGTAGTGTAAACGGGGCTTAAGTTTGTAAAAAAAAAATTCTTTTGTAGATATTCCAGATCAACATGACAAAGTTGCAATAGTTACAGGTTCAAATAGAGGGATTGGGTATGACACTGCCAAAGCGTTATGCAAACTGGGAGCCCACGTAATCTTGGGTAAGAGAGTGTAATGTAATATCTGTGTACAAAAACAATCATATGATGGGCCGGCTACTATGTAGTATTTTTACAGTCAAAACACTATTTACATGCACACTTACGCTTTTGTACTCTGTTGTCACCAAGGCCGGTGAGAGGCATGACCACGGGCCCCAGGACAAATTGGTGAACATGCCCCCCTTCCGCTTGACTCTCACGCTGATGGTCACACCAAAGTCTAATCGCAATCAATGAGGGAATCACCAGAGAATTACTTGCAAGAAATCGCCGGAGAATTTCGGTGCCGATGGCGCGTGTGGCATGCATGCATGTTACCGTACTAGCAGATGGATGTCAGTAATAAATTTGTTCAATACAGGTAAATACCTCATTTCATCTCATAACTGATAAAGACATGATGTAAGAGGTGTTTGGGTAACTGTTTTTGCAGAAAAAAAACGATCAAAAAATCGTTTATTTCACATTTGGTACATTTATGTAGAATAATTTGTAACATTATACTATTGATAACGCCGTAGTTCTTGTTCTGATAGTATACAGTCCCCACGAAGCGCAACTGTCTTGCGGTGTAAGACAGAAAAGTGCAACAATTTATGATCGATCGCGATGATCAGTGGATAATGTGCAAGTAGGCGTATTTCATTTAGGACAAACTTAAAGTGATGATAAATGATACAAACATTTTACCGAGATTTCCGGGCCCCTCTGAGCACCCTGGACCCCGGGTATTTTGCCCCCCACCTGCCCCTCTCGCCGGCCTTGGGTGTCATTTATTGTATTCCGTTCTGTACGATTACTGCAGCGGTTACCAAATTATGAAGAAATGCGTCAGTAAAATTTAGTTTTCTAAATTGGAATACTTGTAACAAAAAATGCCTTTTTCATGAGATCCACTGCATGTTAACAGATAAAAGTAGCAAAATTAATTTTCATTGCCGCATTTTCCTAAAATTTTGTAACCGCTACATAAGACAGAACAAAATAAAATAACTGGCAGTGAGTGTAAAAGTGTGCAGGTTTTAGTGTTTTGACTGTAATGAACTAAATGATATTATTTAACCTTCCCTCAACTTTTTTTCTGAATATAATTATTTCAATGCCAGCTTGCAGGTCAAGTGTTTCTGCCAATTTAGCAGTAGAGAAGATAAAGAAAGAAATACCAAGTGCAAAAGGTATGTACAGTCATCTTTATGTCAAATAGTCATGTGATGTGCTGTGTGTCAAAGTAATTAGTTACCAGTAGCTATAATATCAGCTATATTTTATTTTGCAGTTGAATTTATACAATTGGACTTATCAAGATTGTCATCAATCAGAGAATTTGTTACACAGTTTAAACAAAGGAATCTTCCTCTTCATATTTTAATTAACAATGGTAAGGTGCTAGGTAATTTTTTATTCTTTGTTTCAGTATTTGCAATTTCAGGACTCAATGACACCAAGTGGCAAGCAATAAACCTTACAGGTAGAAGTGCTTATGTCACACAAATTTCAATCCATCTCAAGATTAGGTTTCCGCGGTGCAATGTGGGATACATGTGGGTCAAATATTCATTGTGTAAGGTCAATTTTCTGAGTAGAAATTGCAAAATAATCAGACATGATTATTCTTATAATGATATATCTTTACTAATAAATTAATTCTGTTCTGTCTGCATAAGGCAAGCTTTTGATATCTTAACAAGGGTGTTTTTCACGTTTCTCTTTACAAGTAAAATATTTCTTTATTTTCAGAATATACTTATTTCCCTATAGTCTATCCTAAAATCAATGGGGGTGGTTTTGGTATTCTAGAGCTGTGTGGGTTCCAGAAATTTCATCTGAGTTCCAGTTTCGGTCTTTTGGGGGTGAAAGAACCTCGTTTTGGTGTCCTATTTTGAACAATTCAAAGCATTTGCTGAATAAATTCTAATATAGCATCAAAACAAACAACTTACAACAATTTAACTGAAACAATACAATATGAAGTATAACAAATCCAGTGAACACTTTAATTTCTTCTCATTGCTATTTTTGACAATGCATACATCATACATGTACATGTATTATTACGTATATTCCTGAAGGTTTTAGTTTGCGATTTTAGCTGGCGTTATGATCACACCTTATGAAACAACAGAAGATGGTTATGAATTACAGTTTGCAATAAACCATCTTGGTCATTTTGCTCTAACACTGCAGCTTTTGGATGTTTTAAATGAGTGAGTAATGAAATTTGAATAATCCGATCAATTTCCATATTAACAATTACTGTCATTTTTAAAACTATATCTAATCCCTACAACCCTATTTCTTTCCTAACCATAGCCTTATCCAGTTATCCTAACACTAATCCTGAACTTTTCCTAACAATAATCCTGACCTCATTGTAATCCTAACTTTAAGCCTGATGTTTTAATATCATTTCTGACCTTTAATACTAATTAATACATAAAACCATGCACCGAAGTTATTGTGACGTCATTTTGATAACAAAAGGCAATGCAAGTAATAACCTGAGTATCAAGCCATATTTTCCTGATACACGTGCTGTGCCAGTAAAAATAGAGAGGTTCTGATTTTTAACCAATCAAATGCATTTTATCTACCCGATTAACCAATCATATGCGTATTAAGCCAATTAGTGGTACTGGATATCAAATCTGAACCTCCCTAATCAATACTACAAAAAATACGTATAAATTAAACTTATGTGCAATCATAATGTGTAAATGTGTTACTTTATCTCTCAGTACTGGTTGTCCTGATAGTTATGCAAGAATAGTGAACGTCACGTCTGATGTTCATCGCTACGGAACAATTGCTTTCGATAATCTGAACGACAGGTACGAATTAAGTAATTTCATCCAACTTTTTATTAAACATCTGTGAATTAGAGAACTAGGGTTGCTAGAACCGTTGCATGTTTCTTTGAAAAGTTGCTTGTCAAATCTAGCACGTCACCAACGTGGTAGATCATACTACTTGTATGATCATACTACTTGTATGCCAGATTGTTCTGACCTGCAAACCTGATACACTTGGTCGTCTTTCTTAAATCTACCAATTTAATACAATTAGAAAATATTTAAAATTCCACCACTACCACCATGTTAGCTATCAGAGATGATATCCTTAGGGCAATGAAAAGAGGCGAAGTGACTATTGCAGTTCTGGCGGACTTTTCGAAAGCGTTTGACACAGTTGCTTACCAAACCGTGTTATCCAAGCTGCATCGCTTAGGATTTTCGAATACCTCCCTGAAATGGACAATAAGCTATCTGATAGATAGAAAACAGTGCGTCCAAGTGGACGATCGTTCTTCCGAGCGTGTTGGCGTAACCTTTGGAGTACCGCAGGGATCGATTTTAGGTCCAGTTCTATTCAATTTATACGTCAATGATTTACCTGACGTGTTGCCTCAATGAATTGCTTGTCATCAGTACGCGGACGACACTACTCTCTACCGTCATTGTAAGCCATCTGATTTACAATAGCTGAAATATAACAGTTGCGGTATGGGATCAAATCAACTTTTCGATTTTTGGCAATCTGAATATTGTGAAAAGTTAACATGTATATTCTCGTTACCAAAATCAAGCTGTCATATCTCCGCTAGTTTATACGTCACCTTCACCAAACTTTCAGGCCAACACACAAGTATCATCATCTTTCATGGCACTGCAATGTGCTCTCAATAACATGTCTTCTTGGTCTCAAAAATGTAACCTAGCACTGAACCCGGGGAAAACAAAGGCGATGCTGTTCTCGACTTTACAGCGTTCCAGAGTTCACCTGCTTCACGAATATGTCACTGGCCTTCGTATAGGCGGAAACCAACTCGAACGACTTGATAGCGCTCGATTGTTAGGTACCCAATTGCATCATCATTTAACTTGGACAAATGAAATAAGTACGAAAATATCCAGCTGTTACAAAACCTTATCCGTACTAAGAAAACTAAAGCATCTTGCCCCTTACAAGATCAGACAGCAGTTATCTGAGTGTCTAGTGCTATCAAAGCTGGATTATAATGATATAGTGAGTCATCCAATTCCTGAATATCTCGTGAAACGTCTTCAGCAGTGTGCAGTGTGCGGCTTGTTGTCGGAAGGTATGCCACTAAATTGGATGTCTTGAAATTGGGATGGCTTCCAATCAAAGAACGAAGAGATTTTCATTTGGCCCAAGCTACGTTTAAGGCCTTGTATTTTGATCAGTGGCCTTCATACTTGAAGCTGGAGTTGCACACTCCTGGCAGAACATTGAGGTCATCCTCAGAAACCAAACTCAATGTGCCCCTTGAAAATGATTTTATTTGAACAATTTTAATATTTTACCCTTAGAAATTTGAAACTGTCGTGTTTTTCACTATTTTGAAGTCGCAAACAAAGGATTAAATAGGGAATAATTTAATAATTATTTAAGAATTAGCATGTTAATAACTTATAGAACCTTTCTATTTTATAACAATTGTAGTATAATAGTTTTTTTACAGATGAAGAGCCACTTACGTGGAAATCCTGTAATAAAATCATTATTATTATTATTATTATTATTATTATTATTATTAGTTTATTCACCATGCATGCAATGCTAAATTGTACTATTAATTTTATGCCACTAAGCGAAATTATAATTATTGTGGCGTATTTTGCGGACTAAAATCAGGGCGCTATAAAATACGGGCGGGGAAACGCGCTAATAAATGACCGTGCTACGTGTGATGCACATTAGGATTAGCGCGATCGCGCTTTCTCTAAAAAAAAATCAGAAAATCGCGTACAAGATGGCAACAAAAATATGTAAACAAGCAAACGAGAAAACAAAGGATTTAAATGCTAAGTAATTATGTTGCCAAATGCAGTGCTAAATATATAATTTGCACCAGCACTTGATGAAGATGTACCAGATCCTCTGCCTGAAATAGCTGAGAGTATTTCTGGTGAAACAGATTCACTTCCAGAAGATGAATTAGTGGCAAAATATTTTGAAAAGTTGTCCTTCAGTGATAGGCAACTTCATGAGCTTGAAAAATCCACAAGATCTCAGTCCAAATCCACGGCTTGGTATAAACAAAGAAAAGGACGCATAACTGCTTCTAAATTTCGCGAGGTCTTCACTAAAGTTAACACTTTGTCAAAATCACAAAGTAAAGGTGCAAATTGTAAAATCACACCACTTTTAGTAATCCTGCTTTATCAAAAAGATATCAGCAGTCTGAGTCCTACTAAATGGGGAACAGATCATGAAGACACAGCTAAGGGGAGTTTTTTCACAGAATTTACCAAAATGCATAACAATTGTAAATTGATTTCATGTGGACTATTTGTTAGCAAATCGCATCCGTATATAGGTGCTAGTCCTGATGCACTGGTGTTGTGTAGTTGTTGTAAGAAAGCCTGTGTAGAGGTCAAATGCCCTTACTCTATCAGAAATCAAAGTGTTCTTGAGGCATGGAACGAAACTAGCTTCTTGGAAAAAGCTTATGGGAAAATTCAATTGAAACGGAATCACAAATACTATACACAGATCATAGGTCAGCTAGCTATGACTGAATGTGAACAGCGTTATTTTGTTGTCTGGACTACAGTTGGCCCACCTTTTGTTGAAATCATAAAGTTTGATGAAGCACATTGGCAAGATGTCTTACGGAATTTAGTTGTTTTTTATAAGAGTTATATGTGTAAAGTTTTACTTGGTATACGACCAATATGCTTTTGTCCTAATTGTGACAAATCTTGTCTGGAACCTAATGAGATCGATGAAGACAACGAGAACAGCATTTGCTGCGACTCGTGTGGTATGTGGTATCACTGGTCTTGTGTTAATGTACAGTCTGAAGAGATAAAGTTTGTTTGTTTTACCTGTTCAAATTCTGTTACATAATTATTTTATAATTATTTAACGAGGCGGTCAAGTCCGTAATGTAAACAAACGCTTGTTTAAAAAATATGATATTCTAACTGAATTTCTAAAACTTTTTTGGTTCACCATGCTTGTAAATGAATATACATGTAAACTAGAGTTTCAATTGAAGTAAGTTCATAAGATGCGAAATATTGTTAACATTCCAATGGTTGGGTCCCGTCCATTGGAATGTATGTGCAGAACGGACTTGACTGCCTCTTTAACTGTATTATTTCAGCAAATATTAAGTAATTTTTAATATTTTATATAGAATTTAATTAAAGAATGAAAAATAATGGTTCTTGCAAGTTGTTTAGTGCTGCAAACACTTTCACAATGTTATCAGCCAATGAAATAAGAGTCACTGGAATCTCATTGCTAAGAATTCGATAATCTTTAAGTCTTTTCATGACCTGCTCCACATAGATTCTAGCATTTGCAATTCGTGATGTGCTTTTGACTTGTTCTTTGGACATCTGTAGATGACCACATTTGGAAGGCGGGATAGCAAGTGAGCATTGGTAAAAAGCTAACATTTCTTCTATTTTAAATCCTCGATCAGCCATTATTTGATCATTAGGCTGGGTACATTGAAGAAAGCCTGAATTTTGCACAATATATTTATCAGTAGCCCTCCATCCATAGCAGTCTGACACAAAACTTATCAGCCCATTGGGAGTTATTCCAATGAGCACTTTACTTGTTGAGTGGTGCTTGTAGTTGGACCAGAAAAGGGCTGCTGCTTCAAGACTAGATGGAGTAGCTACAAAAAATTCAGTGCAGTCAATGATAATACAGCATCTTGGATAATACTTCCTAAATACTTCAGGTAGGTTTCGTCTAATAATTCTTCTCTCAGGCCATATAATTAACCATGAAAGTTCTGCTTCCATTAGTTTAATCCAAGTTGTAAATATGCGGCTTACCAATGCTTCAGAGATCCCAAAGCGAAATGCTAAATCTTGCTGGAAACTGGCAATTCTAATCCGCATCATCGTTAGTAAAAATTCTTGTTCTGACGTCATAATTCTTCTACCTGAGCGTGCAACTTTGGCTGGACTATCATCATTTAAAATGGTTTCTTTCAACCCTCTCCAATAGTGCATATTTGATGCTTTTTGCTTCAGTTGGTTAAATACCATTTCAAAAACCTCTGTGTTTGGAAATCCTGTAAAAAACCTAACGTCTACTTCTCTGGTCAGCTGGGCAAAGGTAAAACTTTGAATTGTACATTGTGTTGCTGCTTCTTTTGGTTCTCCTCTCTTACACTTTTTTTGAGATTTGGTTGATGGCGCAGACTGTGCAGTACCATCAGGAATTTGCTGCTTATAAACAAGTTTCCTTCTCTTCCTTGGCGACTGTTTACAACGATCACTTTTGACAAGGTAAAGAGTAGGGTGAGGACTGCTGAAAGTTGGCTTTCCATACTGGAAGTGGTTGCTGCATACTGCCTTATAGTTTGATGCAACGAAGTCTTTTATTCCACGAGAAATATTTGCCACCCATTGTGCACAAACACCCTCGTCTTTAGGGATGTGATGCCACTTCAACTCTCCCTCAACATGGCCCCTTTTAACAATATTTTCTCGATATCGGGAGTCGTTTCTGCATGTTCCTATACAACAGCGATAGCTAGGCATCCCAACATTAACGTGTTTGAAACCTGATGTTGAAAAATGAACGGATTACGGATATCAGCAGGGGCAATTGATAAACAAATCGGCTTACCAAACACTTATAACTTGCATAAACAAATTAAACATCGGTATTCTATCAAAGATTACCGATTACATGGTCTATAAAAACAGCTTGTCAAATAGAATATAAATGATGGAAAGAGAATTAACAAATTCAAAAATTTCTCACCTTTGAACAAAGTATAAATAATTCAGAAAAAGTTCTCATAAATATTCATCGCTAAATTGCCGCCATTTTGCATTCTTTGTCCCAATTACCCATCATGCCTAGCGTCAGGTAAACTTCTCTATTGTAGTTGTTTTTTTCAAATTCTAGTTGTTTTATTAAAATGCATGCATGGTCAATTTTGGGCTATATGATTATTGAAAAATAGTAGCCAAGCAATGTCAGAATATACTTACTGTGAAAATGTTTATCCTACCTTCGCTTCGCATTATGAAGTAAAATATCCCATTTCATACCACAATTTTCGTATTTGGAATATGCCCACATTCGATCAGCTCGATTCCTTTTCAAATTTTTATTTCGCTCATGATGAATCTTTAAAGCCGTTTTTCCTTCATCAGATATACAGAAAATGAATCCAACAATGTCTTCAAACCATCAAGTTGTTTAGGAATACAGAAAACATTTTTTACTTTGCATATAAAACATTCCAATTCCATTTTTATTAAATTGGCATTATAAACTAATGTATACGGGGGGTACGCGCATCACACAAAGATCAGGGGCGCTATCTCCGTTTCACCGCCCGTGTTTTATAGCGCCCTGCTAAAATGAACAAATTAGCGGGCTAAAATGAACAAATTAGATAATTTAAATTGTTTACGTCCGCCAGCAGTGGTTTTTAGCAATGTTTTGAGCTGGATCTGGGAGTTTTTGACAATTTTCACCGACAAAATGGCTGTAAAAATACGAAAAGAGAAGATATATCTATTTTTAAAAATTAAATAAGCTAGAATCCACTCCCGAAAGCAAGGAAAAACAAGAATGAAGAAAGAATATTTATGATGTGGCAGAAACTATATATACACAGTGACGAAGTGAATTTAGTAAAGTTTATCCGTTGTTCGCTTCTCTTTAACAAACGAAACTAGCTTTTTTATACCAAACTATATCACTTCATAAATTGTATAAACTATTTTTCATTCTTTTTTTTGTCTTTTGAGAACGGTTTAGTTGTATAAACTGAGTTTGTAGTTAATACAATGCAATAACCATGTATGCATGTATATGAAGACGGCATCATGCAGTGCAAGTATTTGCCATTTATTTGTTATCTGTTTAGAAGTTTGACTTGTGTTCATCCCGAGGTTCATCCAGTCGATTTTATAACATAGCATTTGTAAATTCTGAACGCTGATTGGCTAAGAGCCGTGTTGATATAACTCAATGTCAACACGGAAACGTCGGAAAATTTCTTTCTTTATATTTCTTTGTGCTATATTGGAAATTGGGAAAACTCGTGAAAATTGTGGAAATTGGGAAAACTCGTGAAACTCGTGGAAATTGGGAAAACTCGAAATTGTGTGAAAACACAGTTTCTCGTTTTCTCCAATTTCCACTCGTGTTGATATAACTGTATATCAACACGGAAAATGTTTTGTATTTGTTAAATATAAAATATTAACTGACAAAATTTAATATCACCGAAAACAGGTCACACTATATAGTTTTCTGGTAAAACTGCAAGGCCAACCGTGTGTCAGTCTATTAATCTGATTGCTGTATTAATATAGTAGTTGTGGTTATTGTCCTTATGGTGCATATCAACAAAGTAAATTGGCGAACATTCTTTTTACGTACGAATTGCAAAGACGATTATTGGCTGAAGGTTGTCACGTGACTGCGAATGTATTGCACCCTGGGATCGGTGATACGGACCTCTTTCAAAACGTTCCATCGTTACTTCTCACTGCTCAAAAATACGCGATATCTTGGATGTTTAAGGTAATGGTCGAACAGTATACTATTCTTTGTTTGCAATCACGTGACTTTTCATCCAAATAAGGGCAAT
>CACRXK020014860.1:0-12731 GCA_902702795.2 Paramuricea clavata
TCCCCCCCCCCCCCCCCCTCAAAAGTCAAATGGTCCGCCCCTTAGTGTTTGGATATGTTTAAAGTGTATATTAATTGTCATAGCGAAATTTGTAATTATATGTTAGTTAATTATCTTGTAAAATGTTATACTGTAGATTTCACCGTGTTAAAATAAAGTTTTTGATTGATTTGATTGATTGATCACTTAATCGAACCGACCTGACCGCGTAGCTCGGTTGGCAGCTAGAGCATTGGGCTAGTATTCCGAAAGTCGTAGGTTCGATTTCCACCGTGGCCGGGCATATTTTTTAAGCTCGCCCTGTGTGGATATACACTTGAGTAACTTCACAAACAACTTTTATAATATTTGGCACGCCCTCTAACCACAGCGTTGACGTGCGCAAAGGCGCAGTAGTAGTTAATTGATGTAATACTCTATACTTACGTCCGTTCATAACTATTCTTGGCACAAAGAACTATATTGTGCACGCAACCATCTGCATACTTCTGCATTATAAAAATTAACTATTTTCCGCTCTCATGCAGTAAGACTTCCAGGATAGAAGTTAATTAACAGATATCGGCTCGGTCCGCTTAACAGTTTCAGATTCGGTGTCAATTGGCTTTGTCGTGTACAGTGAAATGTGGAATTGCTCAGCCTCTTTTCAAGGACTGATAAACTGCTCATACAGGCCATCCATCACAGTCGTTCTTAAATAGTTGTCTTTTTAATAATTTTAGCTAAATAATTAACTTAGATACATATCAATAACTAGACATAAGTTTTATTAGAACCTTGTATATATGAGAGTTTTAAATGTAAAGTCAGACGTCTGTTGTGGCTATATTTAATAAAGACTTAGTAATAATAATAATAACCCATCACAGGCAGACTATTGCGCATTTGACAAAATTATTTTTTTAATTTTTAGCTCATAATGTGAAGTCTGCGCCATGCATCGGTTTGTCCTACGCTGTCAGCAAAATTATTTTTCGCTGGGTGTCGCTAAATATGCGCGTAGTTCCCTAATTTCATAATTTAAGACTTTCATAACAGTTCGATTTCAACCCCCGAATATTATTATTCTACATTCAAATTTCATGTGCAGGTTTTACTGTTAAGGTTCAGATTCAGTTTCAAATTTCGCGCTAAACTGAACAGTGTTAATCTGCGAAAACTGCTTTAACCACACTAACTGTATATTATATCAGCCGATATCATACAGAAGAACAATTATCTTATTTATCTACATTATAGTGCGTTTCATTCTGTGTGTCTTTTATTGGGATTCGGCGACGCATGTGCGCAGGAAAAATAAAAATCACAAAAGATGTTATTTCAGACTGCTCTTGCATGTACATACAGGCACGACTTGTCAAGCAGTTATTGTAAGTTGTATTGTTCTCATTTTTTAATAAATCAAGGTACGTATCAAACGTTTTCACGCAGGACATACTTTAAATTTTATAATGTATTAAATTCGATGATATAAATTAAAGAGATTAAATTACTAGTTCGAAGCATTTTTCTGTTGAGTGCTGCTCAGGAAATATCGCGAAACGCAACATAAGAGATGTTGCTTTTGCAACTCTGAAACCGAATGCCAATGTTCAACGACAAAGTGAATCGCTGAAATGTTTCTTACGCGCCATGCTCTTATTTTGAAAGAATCGTTTGTAAAAAACATTCATCTACGACGTGTGATCATAGAATTGCATAACGCCCTTTTTATCGTCGAACAACTTGTTGTTTGGGCAGGGAAAATCACAAAACACAACTGGTGTTGGATTAGAAAAACCGGATGGGCATTATATTTTCCCAAAACGTTCGTTCAGACTCTTATATCCGAAGTTTTGTTTGTCCTCACAGTTTAAAGGAGAAATATATGCTAAAAAACATGTCTTTGATGTACTTTGTAATCTTCGGAATTCTGGAAAATTACACACCAAAAATCAGTTCCTTTCCGTCCAAAACATGTGCGTAATTTTATAATTTTGTGATAGTTGTAGATGAATATTCTAGACGTGTTTCAATTTTCTCAGCTGAATTGTTGACATTCAGTCAGGTTACAAAAACCTTGTCTCATGAGTACGAGTTGCAATTTTTCCTGACAAAACGACTAACGTTTTAAAGACCTATAGTTTGCTTTATACAATTTACTGTACAGGGTGTATCATATATTATACATTATTTATAATATAGCATTTGTAGATTCTCAACGCTAATTGGCTAAAAGCCTTGTTGATATAACTCTATGTCAACACGGAAACGTCGGAAAATTTCTCACTTTCTATATCTTTGTGCTATATTATAAAACAAATATAAAACTTTTTCCGTATTGATATTTAGTTATATCAACACTCGTGGAAATTGAGAAATCTCGAGATTGTGTGAAAACACTCCGCCCTTCGGCGTCGTGTTTCCACACAATTTCTCGTTTTCCCAATTTCCACTCGTATTGATATAACTGTATATCACCAACACGGAAAATGTTTTATATTTACGAGTGTATACCAAGCCGAGCAAGTAGAAAATTCTACTTGACCGCGGCTGGGATTCGAACCCGCGACCTACGCGTCTTTGAGCTAAATTGCATATTGCAGCAATATGTAAATTAGGTGAAGGCATTAATTAATTAATATAAGGATGTAAAAGGCTGATTTTTTTGGAAAAAATGATTAGTTAAAGGACTTAAACTATAAAGCAAATTGTCTGAAATTTTGTACAGTAATTGAAAACCCAAGGCGTTTCCATCCATTAACTCAAAATACAATTAAAGCTTTTCAATTTCGTGCGCAAGCCACTTTTAGTTTGTTGGAAAAGAAACACACGTCCTGGTTTGCACAATTTGAGTTTGAGCATTACAGTTATGGGTTAAGGGTACTGAAGGAATCTATATATAACAAAAACTTGATACCAAGAGCTGTTTTGCGAAATTGAGAGCAATTTCAAATCTGTTCAGTTTTTTTTTATACTGCCTGTAGTGTGCATGCTTGTGAATTGTCTTTGAGAAATTAGAGAACTACATGCGTATTCAGTGCGATACACAGCGAGCAATAATTTTGCCGACAGATACAATTAAGACACAAACATGGCGCAGTAATGGTCGTGTAGTTTCTGCGATTTTTCCTGCAGACTTCACATTATATATAAGTTAAAAATTAAAAAATAGTTTGGTCATATGCGCAAAAAAGTCTGAAGATCGATGTCTTTATGATTAAATTTATTCCGTGAAGAAAGACTGATCAATACCACATTTTGTATCTGACACTTGACCTCGTGTCAGATTCAAATCAGAATCTGAATCTGAAAACGAATCTGAAACTGCAGGACGAGAAATTATTAAAAGGCGATAATTAATTCTCCTTTAACATCTCAGAGAATGATTATACGAAACTCAAGCCGGTGTGGTGTGGCGAGTTCGGACTGAAAACCCTAGGGGGTCACCTTTCTCATCTCAGTGGCTTTTAAAGGATTTGACCTTTTTTACCTACTCGCGCATGACGAAAGTCATTTTAAATTAATCCTTGACCTTAGCTGATTTGCTCCATTTGAGAACTTTAATTTTAAAGCACATGTATATAGTAAGACTGAATCTCCGTCACTTATTGACTGCACAGATATATATTGGTGAGGGACAGTGGCTTTAAATACACATTCAAGCTTTGAGATAATCCGAGAAACATTGTCATTCAACGCCATATGAACTATTTACAAATTTTCGCATTTAATAACGAAAATGATGACACACGTAATGTTAATAAATCACGATCGCTCTCAAGTGTTGACAGGATAATCTACCCCGCGGCGCGCGCTCTTGCCATTTTAACATAGCGCAACAATAAATACGGTGATTCAAGCCATGTTTAATTTAAGATTTCGTGACTCCGGCTATTATACTCAATATGGCTTTAGTATGCCCAGACGTGAACGCACGAAAGATGCGACACCCGTTTCTGCATGTACTGCATATTTTGATATCCGATATTCATGGCGGAAATCTTAATCGCAAGCAAATAAAGATTTGAAGTCTCTGACATGTATATGTCTGCATGGTCATTTAAAACTGGTTCGTCACTGTCTTCTGAGCTAATAAAGTGGAAGATATTCTGGTATCACGGCGCAGTTCAATAAAGTTTGTTGTTTGTGGTAAGTGTGTGTTTCCGTGATCTCAATAGTAGAATGGTATAGTACTGGACTAATTTCTTTATCTTCTGTATGAGTCAAGGCAAGCAAAAAAGGAATCAGCGCGCGTTCGTAGTTCCGCCAGACCGCCATATCTCATAAAATTATCTTCATATATTTACATATATTTTGTTGTCCATTTTGTATGCTTGCACCGATATTATGCTCAAAGTTATTAATTCAAAATACAAGCAGTATGTGTTTTATAAGATATAACTATTAGTCTATTATGATTACAGTCACTATTAAATATAATATTAATCTCCGAGCCAACGGCAACGGCAACGGCAAGTCCGGGCGAGTATATTAATGCCTGGGCGCAGTGGCCCAAGCGAGTGTACTAATTCCGCTCGGGCCGCTCGACTATTTACTCCAGGGAAAATGATAGCATTAGCGAAGTTTGAGATTCATTAATAATCGCGGGCGCGTGGCTATATTGTTCACGGTGTTATGGGTGGACTTCCTACTGATCTCAAAAGTATGACGAATTTCAGGACTGGAAAGAGGTGAATTTAACTGCGGAAGCGAAAAACTGATATTCAGATTCCCGAAAAAATCGTTCATGAGAAGAGCAGCCATGCAAACAGTTTATTTGTTATACATTGCTTCATAACAAAATCGGGGGCAATAGATTGCGGGAAATCGTAAAATCTAAGGTAAGTTTGTTTTAATTATTGATGTTTTGTTTACTTTTTAATGAATAAAAATAAAAAATAATTGCTTTAAAAACTGAATGATGTTGCGTAAGGAAAAAAGACCCTTTTTGTTATATTATGGCTTAAATAGGGAGGAAAGCAAAGTTATTTTCATGCGAGAATCAGTTAAAATCATTTTAAGTTTATCGATATTAAACTGAAGGCAGTTTAGTTTTAAGAACATTTCAAAACGTTTTGCGAAGCGTTTGTGGTTGAATTTTACATTAAATTCAAAGTTATGACAACTACTTTAAATACTTCATGTTCGTAAAATATACTCTGGTTTGGTCGGCAAGGCGAGGGTTTGTGCAGTATATAATATTAAATAAGACCGGTCCTATTATTGATCCCTGCGAAACACCGCGAGTTATTTCACATTCGTCTGTAATTTCACACTGAATGTATATTCGATATATAGTTCACAATTTCCAGTCTTCAATCCGACCTGAACGTGTACCTCAGTTGGTAGAGCATCGATCTAGTAATTCGATTAAAAATAATATTTTTTGGTTGTTTTTTTCTGAGTTTTAAAATTTAATAAAATTATCCTTAAGAATAAAATTATCTTGTTACCATGACAACATCTTCAAATACTTCTTGTACGGAAAATATAGTGGTTTTGCGGCTAAGGCGAGGGGTTGTTGCATTCATGTATTTCGAGCTTATATCCATCAGAAGAAGAAAATCGCATCTAAAATCGCAGCAATGATACGCAACAACACTGTCAACACAGTGTAAAGAAATTGGGTAGGGATGGATCGGTTGAGTTGATGATCATCTTCATCTTGATGATCGTAACATGCCGAGAATGACTGCGGCCAATCGTGATCTGGGAATCATAGCTCAGGTGAATTTTAAGTAACAGCAAATAATCTGAAAAAGGTCTTCAGTGTAAGTAATTACAGTCCCCCCCCCCAGCTTAGTCCTTCCTTGTTGCCGTTGGTACTCGTTACGACCTTCGTGGATAAAGCCGGTTTTCCACTTCAAGCGTACCGTACCGAAACGTATCAAAAATGTTTTTAAATTTCAAAATTTCGTGAATGCTGATTGGTTAGTACTTCCGTAGTACGCCAAAAAATTGACTTGTGACGAACTTTTTATTTTGATACGCGAATACACGCGGAAGTACGTGGATTTATGAACCACTTTTCAATTTGCGCCTGCTCACCAGTACGTTTCGGTACGATACGGGCGAAGTGGAAAACCGGCTTAAGTCCTGCTATATATCCGTAGTTGCATTTTTCTCAACTGCTCCTAGTTAGGTCTATTAATAAATGTATGAAATTCACACTTCAAGACGAATTCATGCTTAAAGTCATATGTGGCTCAGTTTGCATGGTAGAACGCTGCTGCCAGGCAGACATGTGATATATTTCTATTCGCCCAAAAAAATACGTTAACAAATCTAAAAGAAGTGGGCTAGTAGCCTTCTAGAAACCATAAGGGTTTTATTTAAGAGCTACATGGATTGCAAATTGAATTGATATACATATCAGGGGGAGATTATATTTAGAGATCGCACATCCATGCTCGAATATAGGCTAATAAAAATGCATTGCACGACGTCTCATGTTATGTCTAGATAATTCGATGAATTAGTTAGAAACGACAATATTTTTCATCCTGAAGAGAAAAGGGGGGTATAAAAGGTGTTTCATTTGGATTTCTCTATAAAATAATGATTGGTCCATGGCCTTTATGAAACTATACATTATATTATACTGTATACATTACTTAGCATCCCATTTGTCCATTCTACCCACTGCAGTATGGACTTCACCATAGCAAGAGCTTTCACCTGTGAAAGTAATAATATTGTAATATTGTTCGATTCTCGCTATGGATTCATGTGACAGGAATCTGTTGACGCTATCTAGAAATACGTGAGTCCTCTCCGGCGCTCCGGTTTTCTCTCACAGGAAAAGTAGCGAGGTGCATGCTAAGATAATCATATAGTTAATTAACGATAAACATATGTAGGAAAGATATTAAGTAGTGATCAGTAAGCGTAATACTTGATGTATTTGTTTGATGTATATTTGTTGTGTTTATTTAATGTACTTATATATTTTTATAATGCGTGCATGCAATATTGCAATATTATACTGTACGGCAAGCAATTGTTTTGGCGAATCGACATGATTGAATGCTGCTGACGAGGCAGGATTTTCCCGTACTTCCAACGAGCATTTCTTACGGTATTTTTACTGCCCTATATTTCGTTGCGACGAGATGGCCACTTTAATTTAGTACGCATTTTTCATTCAAGAGGGCGCAAGCTTGCGCAAGTCATAACACATTCAAATTTATGTCAGTGCAATTTCACGCCATGCATTAGAGTGTTTATATATAGGATTTTATATTGAGGGTATAAGTGATTTGTGGTATTAGTTTATCAAGTCATTTGAAATGGCATACTTTCAGATTATTGAAAATCTGAATATGAAAACGATTAACAAATTTAATCTCAGTACTTAATCATGATTCTTCGGATTGTGGGTTTGAGCTCTGTAGATTTACCTCGGATGAAGACATCTGGATTATCGATTATGGGACGTAACTATGCAGCTCTATATGAAAATTGCCCAACTTTCTTTTAGAAGCGAATCGTAATACTCTGTTGTGACACTAAATCAAATAACAGAAAATGGCAGATGCTGGCCAAGAGGATGGAGACAAAGGGCTGAGGACGAAAAAGCAGTCGGTAATTGAAATTCCGGCACCCGCAGAACTGGATATTCCAGATGACACTCATGGGAAAAACGGGAGTTTACCAAGCAGATCTCGTCGGTCTGTTTGGTTTGGAAACAGTTTTGGTCCTTTGGGAAAATATGGAAAACTGAAAAAGACTCAATTCGTTATGGGAGCAAGCAATTTGGAGGTATGTTGTACCGAACAAAATAATATATACGGTATTTTCCAAGCAATTGATACTCTTACACACTATTGTTGATATTTTTGTGGGTTTTTTTTAAATGTGTGGCTCCTCCATTTTGCCTGATATGTATCCATTCATTTGTTCGCTCCATTAAAATGTTTCCATTCATTTGTTCCTGCAACCTGTGAAGGGGGGGGGGGTATTACAGTTTCGCGCCAGGTGGCCCTGGTTATAAGCTCCATTTGAAGATTGCATGCGTAATGAAGCATAGTAAATTTGTCATTGAGTCAGGCTTTCTGTTATTGAAAAATTATCTAAACCTGGGAAATCAGAACTGGAGTTCGCATATTATACTGAAATCCCATCTTACGGTACGCAAAAAGACAAAACGGCCCATGGAACGTAGCAACCATAACTATAGTATACTACGCCGAACTGTCAATTCATTACTCGCATGGGCCTCCATACAATGCAAGCCATGTGAGGCACCCAAAACTCGCGAGTTATGCACACATGAATACTGCAGCAAGCCGTAAATGTTGCGCAGAATCGTTTTTATTAGATCATTGAAATATGTGCAAGCAAACAAACTTTATTCAAGCAAAGCTACAAATACTGATACATAGAGTACAAAACATATTAAATTTACAGGAATACTGGATTAAGAATTAAGATTATACTGGTTATAAGTGATCAAATTGTTAGGACATCGAGGCAATACTTGGCTGTCAATGAGAATATAACACATGTGTAACTTCATAGGACTTCGTGTCCTCAACTATCCCTAGATGTACACGTCATACCCACACCATGACGCTTGCTAACGAAATGGCGTCCGGAAAAACACGAACTTTTCCACTTTTTGCGGCCTTACTGGATCGAAATTTTTGGATTAAACAATCAATGTTGAACGTTTAAAGTTGTTGAAAGCAATTAAAGTTATTGAAAAGGTGTTGAAATCATTTTTGAAAGCAAGACGTATTACCAAATGACGAATTATCGTACTGCAGTTGACTGCGCACTAGCTTAACATGCAGAGAGTCTTTGACCGCAAAACGCCTTCAGTTGTCTATAAGGCTGAAATTACTGCACGCGACGTTGGGGGAACGAATGAGTAATACGCCAGGTGCTTTTAAGAAACGATTTGCAAACCACAAAAAATCTTTCAGTAACATTTGGTATTCAACTGAAACGGAGCTTTCCGCGAAATATCCCTAAAGAATTTACCATCATGCAACTTTACCGAAATTATACGTGTCCCTGCGCGTATAAAGCTGAAGGAAAATGTTGCAAACTTTGCCTTGAGGAGAAACTCTGCATGCTTGCTGTCAGTCCATTACTGTCGGGGAGGGTCTTGCGTTAATGGTTTCCAGTTTTATAGACTTATTACTATTCATACTTTTTGAATTTTCTATATACGTCTAACATTATACGTTTAGTTATAGTTCTCTATTAAATGCAGACAATGCAGGTACCTATTCTTTTAAATAGGGGTTTGCTGAGCATCTATTCGAGCTTTTTGACGTTGAACAACATGGTTATGTCAGCATACAAGAACTTGTTGGTGGCTTGCGGCTCCTTTGGCAGTAAGTACTATAAATATTAATTCATTTTATATCCCTGATTTATTGATAGCATTTTATCAACTCATTTTTTAAATACAGCAAATTTGATGGTGAAATAAAATTGAAGTTTTGTGTTGTGTATTTCTTAGAATTGTCAGTTGGAAACGTATTCATGTCTATTTGTAACGTGCAATATTTAACATTCATTCTTAAGGTTACTCCTCCAAATTCAGTTTTCTTCCATGCTACTTTCCAAGGCATGGAATAATTAATAATTCCATTACCAGCTTTTAATTTATATATTTTGACACTGTACTGTATATCAAGGTTATGACTATTCAATTTCTAAATTCATTACTTGATATATCATATATAGTCTCACTTCTCTTTTCTATTAAGAACAGTATGTGTTCGCCGTACGTGCAGCAACAAAGTAAATTTACTGCGTTACTTTACACTTAAGCTATAGAAAAGTTATTACTTATAACGAAGTGTTTTTTCAAGAAATCCATTTTGTTTGTAGCGAAGCACCAGTTTTTGTAAATATTTACCTTTTTGATCGGGGAAGTAAAAAATTGTCAACGCGGATTTCAGATCTGTCGATAATGGAGAGATCGCGTGATTGTTGGTTAATTAAAATTCAGTTCGGTTCATTATAAAGAACAGTATTTGTCTGAATGTATATTTTTGCTTTGTATTTATCATCAATTATCGTTCGTCAATTTGGTTAATGGTTCGAGAATTTATTTTTATTTTATTTTAAGAGATTTCAGTAGTAGTTTTGCTAATAAAAAAATGTTTCAAAACTTTTAAAATTCTCAAGCCATACTTTTACTTTCACTAACGCAAAATTTTTAGGCCATTGTTTTACATCTACTTTATTTAAGGAGGTTCCTTACACTTTTGTAATATATATCAGAGTTTTCAATTAAAAGCTCTTTAAAAGGTTATAGGCTAAGAAAACTCAATTTTTTCATAAGCCTTTGTTTCCAGGTATATCGAAGAGTAATTTTAATATGAAATCGTTACTCTTGACGTTACCATGGCAATTTGACGTCACCATTTATCCTTACACTTTTGTAATATCAGCAAAAAAAGTCACCATAGCGGAAAACTAAGAACTGTGATCTACTTTCCCCAGTAGCGGTTGGCCGCCGTTCTTATTTTTCCGCTATGATGGCTTTTTTGGCTGATATGGGCTAGTATGGTTAGATAGATGATGACGTCATGCTGCCATGTACCCTGCGAGCAAAGTCCTCTCGTATTTCTTCTCGGCATGGCACGGAGAAGCGAGAGAGACTCTGCATAACTTGTGTATAATCTTTATGGAGCCGACAACTCAAAAACTTGGAAAATAATGCGTAATTTCAGGTTTGTTACTGGTTTGAGTGGTTTCATAACCGGCTTACAACCGAACCGGAAAATACTTATTAAATATTCTTCTGAGAAATAGGCAGGTGCTTAGCAACCTTCGCGCATGCTCAAATGAATTTATACACAAGTTATGCAGAGTCTTTCTCGCTTCTCCGTGCCGAGAAGAAATACGAGAGGACTTTGCTCGCAGGGTAGCTGCCATAGTAATGTCAAGAGTAACGACTGTGGGTTAAAATAACTCTTTGATGTACCAGGAAACAAAGGCTTATTCGAAAATTTGAATATCCTCACCCTATATAACCTTCAAAAGTGCTTTTATAGGTGAAAATTAACGCACACTGAGTGGTTTGTATTCTTCTTCAGACATTAAAATTTTAATAAAAAGTTAAAAATATTAAAACCGTCCAAACGTTTCTCCGATTAAGGCTTCTTCAGTGGACTAATTGTTCGAGTAATATTAGGTTCCTTATATACCTAATCACTGTTAAAATATGTTAAAAGACAAATGTTAAAATTAATTATGACTATGAATATTCAAATCTAAAACAATAAAAGATATGGTTCTATATACATGCTTATTTACCTATTGTTATATGCGAACGTTAATACATTAATTACTCTCCCAATACAACCATTCATTATCTCCTCTGAATGTTTTTGAATTTCGATGGCCTCAATACATTTACGTTCATCATTGTATCTAATGTTCTTGTGAATGATTCTCCAAGTAATGTCTTCCTGATTTGGTTTGTCCTTTTTACTCTTGTGACTCATTATATGTTTAAACACTGTTTGTTTATCCATTGATAAATGTTCTTTTATACGCGAGCCAATGGTCCTCCCGGTTTCTCCAATACACAAATTTCCGCAATGTGAACAATGAATTTTGTATACCACATTCTTCTTCAAGCATTGATTAGATTTCTTAGCACTTTTACAGGTCTCGCATTTGTTGGGACAATTCATTTGTCCTTTGGGAGCTGAAAACACTTGAGACAATGGTTTACCATTCACAAAACAAGCTTTTACGTTGTCAATCCCCGAGTGTCGTATAACAGATGTTGCTCGTCTTTTATAATCTTCATTTATGTATGGTAATTTTACGTAGATGAGCTTATCTGAGTCGATTTCAGTTTGTTTGCGTTGTCTGTTATTCTTGGTATTCTTTATAACGCTATCAACAAACTTTTTAGGATATCCATTAGCAAAGAAAATTTCCTTCACTTTACTTAAGAGATTCTTTAACACCCCGAGAATCTGTCGAGCATGCTATGGCTCTTTTGGTTTCACCGATTAGAATTGCTCGTTTGGAGGAAATAGAGCCGTGACTATCCCATGGCATAATTGATTGGCTGTGTATAGGTTTAATGTAAAGCTTGGTGGAAAATGCTTTGGATTCGGGGTCAAACGAAACGAGCGTATCCAAGAAGGGTAGTTCGTTATGACAAGGTGTTTCAAGAGTAAATTTGATTTTGTCATTTAAGCTATTGGCCGTCGTTAGCAAACTCTGCGCCGATAAACAAGCAAATAACAAAAATGCAAAATAATCATCCATATATCTTTTGAGGATAACCTGGCCTTCGGCTTTACTCACAATTAACGAGTCAAGTTCATTCATGTAGATTATCGCCAAAGATGGTGCTAGGTTATTACCCATAGCGAGGCCTGATTTTTGCTTGTAACTCTCACCGCCAATCAATACACTATCACTAGTCAAACATAAACAAATTAATGTTTCGAAATACATAAATGAAGATTATAAAAGACGAGCAACATCTGTTATACGACACTCGGGGATTGACAACGTAAAAGCTTGTTTTGTGAATGGTAAACCATTGTCTCAAGTGTTTTCAGCTCCCAAAGGACAAATGAATTGTCCCAACAAATGCGAGACCTGTAAAAGTGCTAAGAAATCTAATCAATGCTTGAAGAAGAATGTGGTATACAAAATTCATTGTTCACATTGCGGAAATTTGTATATTGGAGAAACCGGGAGGACCATTGGCTCGCGTATAAAAGAACATTTATCAATGGATAAACAAACAGTGTTTA
>CACRXK020014861.1:0-10852 GCA_902702795.2 Paramuricea clavata
TTTTTGTGCCCTGCCTGTCACAATGACCAGCATCAATGAAATTGTGCCTGTCACAAAATAAAATGTATCGGTCACCAAAACAAGCATCGGTATATTTGGTTCCATACTAATTACTAAACTAATAGTGACTAATAGTAAATAGGACATGCAAAAGTCATATGTAGGCATGTAGCTAGACAAGCTAGTGCTGCAGTTGAAGAAATTAAGTGCTAATACTGGGAACATTTATTTATTTATTTATATTTATAGAAAGTTTAGAAACAAATAATTGAACTCAAGTGGTCAAGTTAGTGAATGAGGTCATGAAATCAATAAATCATGTCTATCTCTATAAAAATGAATAAGTCCAAATGCTCAAATAATAACTATGACTATACTTTAGTTTGTTACAATAGCGCCACGCCTCATCGCCACTCGGATTCTGGACTCGATATCGCGAGAAACTCGCAACACCAATGCGTGGTATTATCAGGGGCGTAGCCAAGGGGGGGCAAGGGGGGGCGGTTGCCCCCCCAATCGCAAAAAAACTATTCTCTGAAAAAGGCTAAATCCGTAGAGAAATGAGGGGGGGGGGGTACAGGTTCCATCCTCGAAGCTGAAACGGATTAAGTACGTCTCGACTGAGGAAAACGACGAAATACTGGAAGAACTTGATTTCTAAAATCTCGTTAAAACAGTTGTAGATATGGTTCCAAGAGGAATAGATTTAGTTTAGATGTACATGTATATGCATTATGATAACATGAATATTCTTCTCAGACTTATTCTGTATCATATATAAAAGCGAGTAGAAACTTAGAAATGTCTGGGAAAATTTATGTCTTTGATGTACTTTATAATCTTCGGGATTCTGCAAGATTTCACCCCCAAAATGCTTGAAATCACATTTCAGGGACTCTAAATTTTAAAATTTTCCCTGGGGTGCATGCCCCCGAACCCCCCTAGAGCGTACTTTATAATCTTCGGAATTCTGCAAGATTTCACCCCCAAAATGCTTGAAATCACATTTCAGGGACTCTAAATTTCAAAATTTTCACGGGGGTGCATGCCCCCGGACCTCCATAGATGGTCTCGCGCCTTCGGCGTTCGCTTCGCCCCCCCAAAAATGAAGGTCTGGCTACGCCACTGGGTATTATGCAATCTTTCGATTCTTTGCGAAATAATTATTTTAGTCAATCTCATGTGTCAACATGCACGATTGCTCTCAAAAAGTTAGAAGACGATCGTTAAAGGTTCCTTGTCCCAAAATGGACAATGATTTTTGCCGAACCATGTACCGGACAAAGTGACCGACGCATTCGAAATAGTACCTGTCAAAACGGTTGAAATTGCGGATTTGTACCGGACAATGACCGTGACCGGCCGCTAATATTCAGGCCTGCTATCTGACCAATTTTAAAAAAATTCTGTAATGCCAAATTTTTAAAAAAATTATAAACATGGTTTTTCGAAATAATTTTTTTTTTGCATTACAGAATTTTTTTAAAATTGGTCAGATAGTGCATTGCACTATAAGAAAATCTTTTCTGAAATAAAAAATGGGGGTAACCGACCTTTTTTTAAAGTAAAATGCGTTCAAAGCCAAAATATCGGCCATCTTGAATCGTCATTGTTGCCATAGCAACAGTCGTGACTTCACTTTTCTGACCAATTTTCGACTGCTTGATTGTCGCTGTATATATAATATACAAATTTCGATTTGTAAAGAGCATCATCTCTTCAAAAAGGTGATCTAGTTTACGCATTTTCAACATTTCTATAAACTGTAGCGAGCCACCTTAAATTGTTACTTTCAGAAAGATGTTTTTAAAAGATACCTGAGTACATTCCAAAAACTCGCCAAGATGAAGTTTCATGCTAAAGCTAAAATGTCCCAAGTCCAGGTCTGTGATTCCATTCTTCTCAATATACTACAGTGAAAAACAATTCAATCAATCAAAATATCAACAGAACTAAAACACAGTGTAGGCCAATTCCATGAACAAAAACGATCTAATTTATATACTGTAACTCTGTCAACTAAATATGTTCAATGCCAAATCAGTAGACGCATTTACTGTAATAAGCAAATGCTATCCATTGTCAAACAAATGACAACAAAGTACTCAAAATATATTACTTTTAGTTTTTGTACCTATATGTAACCTTCTAACTTATTAAATTAGCTTTTTGATGCATTATTTCTTTGTGACATTCTTGTTAGCCAAATTACATTTTTTTTAATCAATTCCTGTTAGAAAATATTAAATATTTCTGCCCTTACTTTGACTAGAATCCTTGCAAGGCTTACCTTCTTCACATCAGGATATGTTCGTATTTTCTTGCCACATGGAGCAAAATAATAAACATCTCCTCGTAAACCACCACTGCTAACTGCTGGTCGCAACTTTGTTTGACGTCTCCACCTGTACAAACAGCAATAAACACCCTCAAACGTCAAAAACTTGGGTACAAATAAAAATTAAACATTGTATTCACTTAGTTATTTAGAACATTTATTCTCAATTTAGCAGGTTCTTTAACTTATAGGATAATATATCAATATATATAGACCCTCCACTTGGGGCATTCTGGAAAATATTATTCGAAGTGTTGGGCAATGTTTCACAGAATTCCCCCCACTCTGGGTTTATAAATGACAAGGATTACTCGTCTTTAATTGCATCATATCATGTTGCTGTATAACAAGTATAACCAATAACGTTCTTACAGGACATGCCCTGTGTGAGACACACAGGAATTTTTCTCAAGCCTCAACACCTCTAAACAAACAACTATTATTACCCTTTCTCTAGGGGAATCTTCATCAGTTCTTCATCAACAACAACTATTCTTCTTTTACGTGGCGGACCTACAGTTAGAAAGGAATATTAACCACTGTGTACTACCTCATCAAGGGGCATAGGCAGATTTTCTGGGGTGCATACCCCAAAATATTTTGCACCCCCCCCCCCAGAATGTTTTCCCACCCCCCTTAGAGAAATTTGCACACACACCCTAGAAATTTAAATGCTCATTGGATTAAATGACAGTAATGTGATTGAAATAAGGACTTTGAACTAAGTAAGACAAAAAATCTAAAATTTTCCTGGGCCCCAGACCCTGTCGCTCACCTCCCCCCTAAATCTTTGCTATCCCCCCAAGCAAAATATGAAAATCTGTCAATGTCAAGGGGAGGTCAATTTTTGGAGTACAGCTTCTTTAATGCTGAAATACATTTTAGTATAGAATAGGGATGGATGTTCAATTAAGTTTTTTTATCAGTTTTTGCCGAAACGAGAACACTGAAAAAGTAGGGTTTGGGGTGGAACTAATCAAGGAACTCTACTATACAAAAGTTGGACTTGCCAGAATCAGCAGTAGACTTTCTTTTCCCAGGAGATGTTTGTTCTTGAGAATTATCACTATCTTGATTTCCATCATTGCTTTCAGCATCTCCATCTTGATCATCCTCATCCTCATCATCATCATCACTCCCATCACTTTCTTCACTACCACTCTCCATTTCACTATCACTACTTTCTTCTGCTTTCTACAAAACAAATACACAGTATGTACTGTACAGTATATTCTACAGTAAGCTTGGACATTTTTTACTGTTTTCATACATTTTCTGTCACATACCAATCACAATTAGTCAACTTTGCAAATATTTTCACTGAATGTTTATGTATATTGCAGGGTAAGGTAAGGCAAGCAGATGCTAGTTCAAGATTGTGTGCTGGTTTTGGAATCACAAACCAAAACAAATATTAGATTTCTCCATGCAAAGACTTACAGATATATGCCATGCATAGTTATTATTGCAAAGCTTTCAATCTGTGAGCCTGGATTTTTATCATGAGTGCTACTTACTGTAACCCATCAGTATGGAAGACTCTGCTTGATGAAAAAATTTGTCTGGTGTTTTACAGAGTAAAATCATCTGGTGTTAGACAAAGTAAAGTAAAGTCATAAAGGTGTATTTCAGTGCATTGCAGCTTAATGGATTAATTATATATCAAGCAACCCACATTCTGAAAAATTTGCATATAGCCTTAAACGGACGCCAAAACCAGTGGCATAACTGGCGGGTTTGGCAGGTCTGCAAGTCTGCATTACGGCAATTACAGTATATAAATGGCCACCCATGATGCTGTTTATCCCATTAAGCTGCAATGTACCCAAATATGCCCATCTGTCCAATGCCAGCCAATTTACTCTAAAAGTTGGTAATTGGTTGATTACTAACCCATAATTTGCTACTGTATGCACCAATTGTTTGAAATGTTACATCTTTTAAAAATCTATACAAGTTCGGTCAAACAAGGCACGTCACAGGGACTAGTCGCATAGAGCAACACTTAGTCTTACAACACGTCCCTGTGGGAATAATGTTCTTCGATTGATCAATTTTAATTTTGTCCCAATGACATGTTGCATGGATGAACTTCTAGTGCAACCTGTTGCAGGAACAAAAATCTGTCTTCACATGTCATACAATGAAATTTGTCCATGTAACAATTGTTCCTGCAACTTGTTGTCTCGTGTGACTGAACCTTAAAGTGCAGTAACCCCAAAATTGATTTTCAGCTTATTAAAAGTATGCAATGCTACGAATAGTTTCATGAAGAAATTTTTGCTTTTGGTTAAAAAGCAAAAATTTTAGAGCCACTTCCAAGGACTTGCTGATATTGTGATTTTATTTGGCACATGGCTGTCAGAATGTCTAACTGCTTGGAGTCTGGAACAAGCATTATTTGTGACGTCATGCCGGTTAGCTGCTGTTTCAGCAGGAGCGCGTTTGTATTTAAATTTCAGCATAACAAGATGCTCCACAGAGGCGCTAGGACTATGGAAATATGCAACTTTAAAAAATCTGGGTTGTACAAGTACACAACTAAAGAAGAGCGTGCTTGTTTGTTCGAAACTGATTGTGTAAACTAGGCTTGGGCGGTTTTGCTTAATTAAAATCAAAACCGAAAAACCATCTGATTCTAAACTAAAACAGGGTTTTTTCCCCTTACTTCAACTAAATGAGAAGGAATTGTGGTATTTTTTTGATATAAGCAAAAAACAGTACACAACAAAACACAAAATGTAAAGGTAACCTAAAACGCCTTCAGCTCTAAAATAAAAGGGTCAAGAACACATAATCAAAACTTATACTTCTTTAGTTCTTACTGACTTTTATTTAGTGTCATGTAATTTGGAGTTTAATTAGTGTCATGTTTTCAGAATTAAGATAGAGTTTTGGGCGATGACAGTAAACAATTACGTAATGACGGTTTTCCGTTTTTTTATGTGGTTGAACGTAGATTTAAGCGAAGTTAACGGCAGATGAATCATGCCTGCGACCTTGCAACGGGGAGTCCCTGACATCACTTAGAACAGTGGCAATTTTTGCGCATCTGTCACTTTGCTACAGCGTGGCTAGCCAGCAACAACTGCTATTTCGCTCTGTTCCTCTTCGGCCGTTCCCCGCCCTGATTAATGCCTGTTGACACTCGGGTTCAATTCTTTATTTTTTTTATTTTAGCTTATTTTTATTGATTTATTTGTTTTAATTTTTTAATTTGGTTTTTGTCATGTGTGTATTCGGTTATGGGATAAATCTATAGACTACTATAGAATGCGTCCTTTTTTCCACTGATTAACAGTGTGATGGGTGCCAGAGGACTGCCTTGGCAGAATTGTCATGGCAAACTCCTATTGCTACTATAGTTAGCCTTATTATTATGTTTTTTGCTGTTTTGCCATAGCTGTTTGCCAGTTTTGCCATAAATGTTTGCCAGTGTTTTGCCTGATGTTTGCCATTGCGGTCATTTGCCTTGCAAGGCTAGATCACCGACTAGCCTTGCCCACCAACGGCACCTACGGTACCTCCAAACTAAGATACTCTGCTGTTAATAAAAGCTAAACCGAAAAAAGGTTTGAAAATAAAACTAAAAAAATAATGAAAAACTGGTAAACTGCCCAAGCCTATGTACAGCACAACCAAATGCAAAATATTTTTAGTAAAACTGTTCTACTGGTAGCATACTTTTAATAATCTGAAAATCAATTTGGGGTTACAGGCACTTGTTTTTGTTGATTTTCTTTGATCCATGGACAGACAAACAGATATAGAAATTATAACAGATTTGACTTTGCTTGGGCTGATTAATCCGCTGGTTACACATTGTGATCTGTTACCAATTATTTATGAATTGGCTAATCAGCAATTTTGATTGTTCTGCAAGTCACCATGACTGTATTTCATGAATGGCATAACATGAAAGGGTTTTTAAGCCTTGTGAGCTGGAAATTGGCACAATAAGAAATAAAACATGATAAAATATACCTGCTGACCAACTTGTTGTGGTTGTTTCAATTGCTGTGACTGCTGTGGCTTCTGCAGCTGCTGAATATGAGATTGTCCAGGTTGTTTCTTTACTTTCTCCTCTACTCCGTCGTCATCATCATCATCGTTCCCATCTTCACTGATACCATCATCATCACTATCACTGTCGCTCCCAGATTCACCATCCTCATCATCACCATCGCTACTACCATCATCACTACTACTGTCACCACCAGGTCTTGGAACTGCTGGAGCTCGGAACCGTTCTAGTAAAGGAGGCTTACCGCCAGTTGGTCTAGCTGGATGTATCTTGATTGGACTTGGCAACCCACTTGATGGCTTGCTAGACTTGATTGTTGGTGCAGGAACTGACTTAATTAACGCTGGTGGTGAAAAAATAGATGGTGCATTGCTCGTATTACTTTCCAATGTGTTTATTACTGTATCTCGTTTATATAGATCAAGATTTGCAGGTAAATCAGGTTTAGGTGGACTAATAGGCCTACCACGTATACCGGTACTTGAAGGTAGCTGTTGGATGCTTCTCTCAGGTTGTGATCTTCCAGCATTTCCTATAGACATGTTTGTATCTGCATGAGGGTACTTAATAGGTTTTTCAACAAAAAGTCTACTTTGGTTCTCAGATAGGTTTTGGCGAGACCCACGCATTATTTGTTGTAGGTTTTGTTGAGACTCACTGATCATTGGTGGTATGTTTTGCTGAGACTGACTAGATAATGGTGGTAGATTTTGAGGTGGTTCTTTAGACATCAATGGTGGTGTATTAAGTCTAGATTCAGTGGTAACAACTGGTACATCAAGCCTAGAATCACCAATTATTGAAGTTATACCATGCCGAGTATCACCAGAACTTGACGTTACACTATGACGCGAATCATCAGACAATGATGCATCATTTAGCTGCGTCTCATTAGTAATTGATGGTATATCAAGTTTAGGCTCGCTTGTTAGTGATGGAATATTAAAACTGGATTCACTTGAGATAGGCGGTATTTTTAGATGAGGTTCATTTGGCATTCCAAGTAAATTAAGTCTTGAACTATTGGGCATACCAGGAACATTGTGACGAGAATCGTTTGAAATAACAGGTACATTAAGGCATGATTCACTTGGTGGAATAATGTTAGGTACCTTTAGTCGAGAGTCGTTAGCAATTGTTGATGGGCCTGAATTGTGATTTTCCAAATATTTATTGCTTTGTTTTACACTTTTCACTGAGCTGTTGTCAGTAAAGTTTGACGATCTATTATTTGTCATACCCATAATGTTCCGTTCTTTTTCCACTGATTCCTGCATAATTTGTTTCTGCTGTCTGTCAACCATTTTTTGTTGATGCATATCTTGCCAAGGTGAAAATCCATTCCCACTGACATCTAACATTAAACCATGCCCTAGTCGGTCTTCCCAACTTAGTGGTCTATCCTTACCTAGCGTTGGCATACTGTGTAAACTGTGTGCAGGTTCTGGGAAGAAACGTGGAGTCGATGCATAGTAACTGCCTGGTGACGATCCATTTAAGAAATCAAAGTTTCGATATGCTTGTGCAGAATTATGATAGGTTAAGTTTTCATGTGGTCTCATGTGTTCTTGCTCATGAGGTAACCACAGTAAGGGATTACCAAAATAATCTGCATTGTTCATATTTTGAGGGTGAGCGCTTATCGATGGTTGACGCCACCAACTGCTCGATGTTGCAGGTGTAGGGCTTCTCTGTATTCGAGGACCTGTTGCCATCAGTGGGTCATGCGTTAGGCTTGTTGTAAAATCATGGTGATGTGAATTAACTGATGGAAAGTTAGGGGGACGTCTCCCAATCACAGAGAATGCAGACGGCATTGGCGCCAGCCCATACCTGTGCTCATGAGGTAATGGGGGAGACTGAAGGATTGAGGGTTGTCCTATGATGGAAAAATACAAGATTTTAGAATATTTAAACATCATAACTTAGGATATGTAGTATAAAATTGTATTTGAATGCACAGTGCTTTAAGCAAGAACAAAGTTGCCTTACCCATCATTGTAGAGTCGAAGAACGTCCTAGTTGAATGTATTGGACTCTGGGATGGCACATCATTTGGCTCCATTGCACTAAAATGATCGAAGAAGCAGTACAACACTGTGTATACGTTCCGTAGAAAACGCGGAGTTTGTAGGATCGGAAAACACGCTAAATGACATCAGCTCGCCTTAGAAATAAAGAAAATGGACAAACTACATAAATTGGAGGGAAATAAGCACTTTGGTGATGTGTAAAACAGAATAGGAGATCAAAATCTGCAATTTCTTGAAAATGGGTGCCATCTTGTGACACGGTTCTTAAACATATTGAAATTAACAACACAACTTGACGAGGGACGGTTCACAAGGAATCGAGTATGTCGTGATCTCAAAAATTCAACAAACGGTTGTAGGATGTGAAATCGTCGTACAAAATACTGGAGATAAACAACATTACTATAAATACGATATATTAATTACACTGGTACCTCGTATGGGCAACTTTTCTCTCCTATTTTGCCATCAGGAAGATCGTATACTTGAGGATAAAACCGGCCATTTTGGATGGCGTTTCTTGGCTTGATTTTGTATGTTTCAAAACTGTATTAAGAAATTCGTAAACGTGCTCCAAATAACTCCACAGTCCAGGTATAAATGCTCTCTGTGAAGCACGCTAGATGTTCCAAGCTTTGTAGCAGTGATAACAGTGTGCAAAACAAAATAAAATTTAGGATTTGCTTCGATAATCTAGCTTTAGGTATCGTTTAGTAATGATATTGAGAAAGAAAGGGCGAAAGGATAGCATAAAGCGCATGTGGTATGGTGACGTCACGGCAATTGTAAAACAATGCCCCCGTGAAAATAATCGAAACTTATCATTTTGCAAAAATTATACTTCTTAATCCCCGGTTGCTTGGGGGCAGACCTATTTAGGCGATATTATGTCAAACATTTATAGTTCAACTTACAGTGATTCTCTTGGGCGATTTTCGCCCCGAAAAAGGCTAATTTTATGAACTATATGGGATACTTCAGTATACTGCGATGCAGTGTCCATAGCTGGCAGAATTTACATTTGCAACTGCCCAAAATTAACTGCACCATACCGATCATACTAAAATTATCAAAATCATTAACAAAATTTATAAGATACGGCGTAAAATATGTGGCTTGTGCTCTTTTAATATTAACAGATATTCAGGCAAAAAATGCTATGAAATGGTAGCAAAATGTTTATTACGAATTAGAATTTATTCAAAATATATTTATAAAATGTATCAACAGCGCGGGCGGAAAACGTGAAAGAAAACAATAATTTCGCGACATGAGGTTGCCGGGGGTATAAAGTTCGAGTTTTGTTCGATTCGATATCATATTCCCATAAAATAACCAATGACACTCAAACAGTGTAATAATTTTCGCATACAGTTTATATTCACTGCTGTTGACATATTCGCGGAATCGATATTCGAGATATCAGAATTCTAATATTTGTTACTGTAATTGCAAGAAATAGCACGACCCACTCAGTGGCCAGTGATCCCCCCTGACAAATAACCACTTTATTTTTTAATCTAAACGCTCGTCGAAACGGAACTGTTTACTGTGTTTGTAGATAAAAATTTCAAGCAAAAGTATTTTATAGTGACAACTGCTCCCCGTTAATTCTAACATATATACAAACAGTTTTTCGCTCCATTATTACTGTAAACACAAATGACAATTCACCGAACACCGCGCGTCAACACTTTTAATATAACTAACTTCTCAACATTTCGAGGAAAGGCACACTTCGTTTCTAGGAAGAATTAATAGAAAGATACAGATGGACACTTTTTGTTGCTTCAATACAGTAAATTTAAGCAGTGAGTTCATGTGTATCTTCCTGTCTATAAATTAGGGCCTGTTTATGTGATCCCAACTAGGCGGGATGGGACGTTTTCATCCCGCCTAGCCGGGAAACTCTAGCCTGTGTACAGACGTTAGGCTAGGAAACTCGCCTAGGCGGAATAGCGTGTTCATAAATGTTTGTATGGACCACAGATATGGACAAAATACATTGCCGGGATGAAGCAAGGATGAAGCCATTTATTAAGTGCTTGACGTCATACCTTTGGGAAAAAAGCATTTACGCATGCTCAAAAGAGAAAAGTTATCCCGTCTGGCCGGGATGAAGTGTTTATATGGGAATTTTTCCGTCCCAGCTTGGCGATCCGATCGAGTCATCAGTCCCATCCAGTGATCCATCCGCCCGGCCGGGATCATATAAACAGGCCCTAAGAACGTCGCTCGAAACGTGAACCATACCAGGGAGTCCTATAAGAATTCTTATAGACGCCCTGGCCACACTGAACGCACTATAACCCTTGCTATAACCCTTGTATCATGTGGTCATTTTATGAGGGTCCTGAAGGGGTAAAATGGGAACTGGGATTGATCTATTTTTAGACTGGGAAAATGGGATTTGGGTTGCTGGGACTGGAATTTGGCCACTGGGAATGGGAAATGAAG
>CACRXK020014862.1:0-11121 GCA_902702795.2 Paramuricea clavata
CCCCCCACCCCAACCAGATAATGCTGGATCCATCCCTGATCCACATAGATTTTGAAGATCTGGAGAAAGAACATTCAAACATTCTTGCAATGGAACAGTCTTACATGCATACATATCAAAAACAGTTTGATAGTTAAAGACTGTCCAAGCTTTCCTGAAATCTTCCAAGTAACTTTCAGGTGCACCTCTGATCTGGGACAGTACTTGAGCAAAATCTGATGCATGTTTCTTGCTTAACTGGTATGCTTTTTTATGCCAAAACCTTTTATATTTTTAAGGTAATCACACCCTGCAGCAATGCAAATATTTTGAAACTTTTCAAATGTCAGTTGTAGACCATCTATTACTTCATCCAACAAGAAAAGAATGCCGTCTCCACTCATTGAAACCTTTACCATTACCTAGAATGTACAATATCATTACATTAAAGGCCGATACTAGTTATATCTGACACAGTGTGATCGATTGCCCTTTGTATCACTCTGAAATCAGACATTCTTTCAATAATTACCTCAGGAGTACTTCATTTTTCCCCATTGCAAAGGGCCACATACACTTCCGATAGATGTGAGCAAGTGGATGAGCTATAAATGGCCAACTCTCAGAACATTGCATTAACCCATTACGTTGCAATGCACCATACTTTATTATTTTACTCTGTCTAACGTCTGTTGATTTACTTCAGAGGAGAGTATTGTGCATAGTCAATATGTTTGTAATATTTAGTACAAACCTTTTTGCAACCATAGGCCAATAGGTCTGAATCCTCAGTTAGAGCAAAATCTGCTTGACCCGTCCTAACCATATAAGTGATTTGGGCATCAGATTCGTATGGAGAAAAAAGATTTTTAATATTTTCCTTTTTGCAGACCTTTAATTTACAAGAAAAAAATAGTTAAAAATCATAATAATATTACAGTAGGCCCATTCCATGTAATCATTGCAAATACTTAAACTGCATGCCAAAATGTAAAATAGAAATAATTGGTATATGAAGTATTATACTCAACTAACATTTATACAGTTCTCTACATCTTGGTGCACAATGGATGCAGCTTGACTTTTCAGTTTCTTTGCTTCCTATTTTGAAATACCAGACTCGCCAGATCTAGTGACTAGTCAAAAGACTTTCCCTTTGCCTATTTCAAAATATATAACAGAGCATCAACTGGATTTTGACCAACGTTTAGCAAATACAAACTCACTATAATAGATGGACTAGTTCATTTAGTGTATGTAGTGTTTTTTACCTCTCTCTACGTTGATTTTCGATGGCCTTTGCCGGTAAAGGAAAACCATCAAATACAACGATTGGAACAATGCCCAACTCTTTTGTTTATATTTGTAAATGTCGTCTAAATATCTCAGCTCATCTATGAAATAATAAACGAAAACTCATATAAATACATTATCAATCGACAGGGAAATACTTCATTATAAACAGTAACATATTTCGTTCTTTATAAACTTATATAATTTTGAGAATCTCATAATTTTACTCACCCTTCGCGGTGGCCATTCTGGTTCATCGAAATATATAATATAGTCCTTTGTGGATCCAACATGAAGCGTCTATTGCCACTTTTTGACCCAAAACATACGCATATTGTATTGTTTACCAAATTCTTTAATGACCGGCAGCAAATTGCTAATTCCATTATTAAAAATAGTAAACTTTTATATAAAATGAATATTCAATCAGATGTGTATTCGAGCGTGGTCTGAATGGAAATGAGCTATATTTTGTTTTTACCCGTGATGCTTTGCGATTTCAATGCGCACACCGCCAACAAATATATCCCACTCACTATTCAGTAACAAGATTGGGCTTCGTCCACAACAATCACTTTTAAATTGTCTGTATATTTCTTCGATTAAAATAAATATTCAAAAACTTTCATGTCCTCCAATTGATTGCTCATTGCTGTCCGTATACAATGACTCTCCTAAGCTACACATTGTATTTGTATCATTCGATTCATCAACTTGAATAGCTTTCATAATTGAAACATTTACATGATCCTTTAGTTTACTGATTTGGTCAATCATTAAAACATTTAATGGTGAAATAACCAGAACAAATGTTTATCTTGCATGTAAAATATTATTTCTTTCGAGAAATTCTTAAAGTTCACTCTTTGCAAAAAAAGATGGAGAGTCAGCAATTTTATTACGTTTACTTCCGGCAAACTACAACAGGTGAACAGGGTGGACTTCCGTCTACGCATGCGCGAGAAACGTAAGCGTGGAGTGCACGTGAGCGCGGGTTAATCGCGTGACTGAATTATAAAAACAAACATCAAATTTGCAAAAACTACTCGTGTTATGAAGTCGTTTTCTTGTTTCTTTAGTGTTACTATGCTCACAATTTTAGGCATTTCCAACTTAGAAGTGTTTGCTTTGGAATAAGAACGTGAAAGTAGAAATAAAAACTTTGTTGCAGCAGTTTAATTTCGCAGTGCAAATATACCTGTTTTTAATATGTATATCCTTTTCGAAGTGAGATATACAAGTGCAAATTGACCTTCCTTAAATTCGTACTTGCCCTATTTTTCACTCCATAAAAACTACTTTAATCGATGGAGAAACTATTTGACTCTAAAAATAAGCTTGAATTTTTGTGGTGATATAGGCTCATTTCTTTGCAAACAGTGATTTAGTACTCGGTAGTGACCGTAGTGTAGTTGTTGTTTATGAACAAAAGTCTAAAATGAATTCAACATCCGTCAACAAAAAGGAGTCGCGCTTATTACTACTCTGTAGAGGATAGACAATTAATTTAACTCACTAGGAAACCGTTCTACAATATAAACTAGAAATCGGCCAACAAATTGCCACGAAATACTACAATGAAAATAGGGTCTCTGAACTACCAATTTCACCAAACGGTCAAGTTTCTCTGCAAAGATCGCCCCTTTGCCCAATTTTCTTCGAGTAGATCATCGTGTTTTTAAGTCAAGGATTATGTATACTTTAACATAAAGGAATAAAAAAAGTGGTGATAAAGGGTAGATTTTGAATAAAATACGAATATCTGTATACAAGATCTGAGCGTTATTATGAAGCACTCGATACTTTCTCCAACAACATATTGCGATTAATTTTTTACAAAATTAAAAATATTCACACATTAAAGATATGTAAATGTAGCTTGCATTACAAAGAAATGTTGGCTTACCTAAGTTATACCTTACACGTCGATTAAAGTCAAGTAAAGCCCTTTCAAAGACGCGTGCCACATTAAACTACAGGTTACATGGCGGTAGAGAACTCGACGAAGTATTCAGGATATTTCATAGCCAGTTTAAACCCTGCTGTGCACTATTCCTGTGAATTATGATGCCCAACACACCGGGTAACCAAATTTACCACTTTGTTCGGCTGTTTCAAGTACACTTTTAAGATACAAGGTCCGATTATATCGTGTTCTTCGAAGCATCTGCTCAAAACAGTCCAACATAACTGTCGCCACTCATCTTCTTCGTATGAAAATATAAGTTTTCCTTTCAATTGCTTTGCTTTAAAAACAGTCATTAGGTTGTTGAAGAGTTAGCCTTCAAGTTCCAACGAAAAACCCCCCGATGCTTTCAAAAACCAGTGAATCACAATGCTGTAAACTTCAACATCCTTAGAAATTGTAAGCAAAACATCGAAAAGCAAAATTTGCGGGAAAAAACTCACGAGCCCGCACTATTTTCATGCAGCGTCGACGAAAGTCCACCCTGTTCAACAGGTGGGCAATTTGTCGACGCTGACCAAAAATAGCGGCTCATTTCTTATTTTCGCGTCGAAGAGTGAAAAATATAGACTTTCAGAGAATATTTTAGCTGTTTACTATCAAATATGTTTGTGAAACAGTTGATAATCTTACTGAGGAAGGCCAACGGTTTCTGAAAAGCTAAAGTACGTCGAAATCCAGCTTTCGAATAGACTATATTTTCACCTTGGAAACATGAACTAAATGGATATTTACATCAACACTAGATTTTGCTCGTGCCTACAGAGCTAGTTGGATTAAAATAGATTTTAAGAAGTAAGTGAAAATGTGAATTTCGTGAATTATATTTTCATTAAAATGTTTCAGAAGGGCTGTTAATGCCAGACTACAATGTGACAGAGTTGTCAGTATACCCATATTTCAATGTTCATGTTGAAATGACCTATCTTCTTTGAGGTATAGCTAAAAAATTAGGGTATGCTGATCACTTGAAACTAGCTTTAAATCAAAGTTTTACCTATAGTCTTTTTGTTAGGATTAAAATCATTCATGGGGAAAATGTGCCAAAGGGTTGAAATTGCCTTCATAAATGTGCACTATTTTTTACATGTTTGGGTTAGTATTTTGAAAAGGTGTCAGGAAGGAAAATATGTCTTGAACAATACTTTATAACTAGTGTCATGTAAATCACAGAAAATTGAAAAAAATCTTGTCCATACACAATATTTTGGATTCTATGAGGTCCTGAATGGGGCTTATTTCAATGTTGAATCTGTTTACCTGAAAAAACTTAGAAAGTTGAATAAGTCAAGAATTTAACTATGCTCATCATCCAAAACCACGTTTTTCTAATTGCTTTCTTACCTGGGTTTGTAGCAAATATCAGTTATGCGACCACGAAAAATGCGCGCAGCACTTTTTTGAACACTGAATATGGTGACATTTGATGTCCTCATATATTGCCATCCTCTTATCATAGCATAACTTAACTTATTTTAGTGAGTTTGTTAAAGTGTTGTGCTCACTATATGCCTGTAGTATCTAAGATTTATTCATGGCATTAGATGATAAATTTAGGTTCTGTTTTCTTGTATTTTTAGGTGATAGTATCTGTTCACTTGAGTGTTGGTATCAAATTTTTTATTTATTTATTTTTATTATTATTCGCCCAAATCGCATCAAAATTAACAATTAAGATAGAAAATATTTACAAATAGTATGGCTAGGAACCTTCTAGAAATCAAAAGGCTTTTATTTAAGGTCCCTAGTTACAATTTCAATTAATATAATATTAAAGTTAGTATAATTCAATTGTTTTCGAAGTAATTATGACGATATATATATATATATACAATAAGGAGATTGTATAAAGATATAATAGATTAAAGTATAACAATTACTTGTCCTTCTATGTGGCATGATGAATTCCAAGTAGAATTCATCATGCCACATAGTACTTTTGAATTCTAATTACAAATTCAAATTTGACTGAAGAAGATATTTTTCATTCTTAATTTAAATACTAAGGAAGATCTAATTTGCTTATATTGCGCTGGAAGATTATTCCAAACATCGCGGATGCCGTGATTAGCAAGCGTGTGTTTTTTATAATTTGTTCTAGTACAATTTTTGTGTAGCAATAATGCGTTTCTTGTATTATAATTACGGATTTCTTTCATTGTTAATATTTATCAAAAATTTCTGGAAGATTTTGTAAATTAAAATATTGGAACATAAATAGACTTGTTAAAAAATCATTCAATTTATACAAATTTAGTATATTAAGGTCACTAAAAATTGGTTCAGTATGGTCTAAATATGATTTAAAGGTTATTAACCTTAATATCTTTTTCTGGATATTTACTAATCTTTGAATGTGGGATTTGTAAGCGTTACCCCAAACTTAATTACCATATATAAGATATGGATAGACCAAACCGTAATAGATTAGTTTTAAGGAATTTATATTTGTAAAATGTCGTATTCTAGATAGAATAACTGTACACTTGACAATTTTCTTTGAAATATTATCAATGTGATAGGACCATGATAAAAATTCATCTATGACAATCCCTAAAAACGTAGCTTTTTTTTACTTGTTTTATAGTTTCATTATTTATTGAAATTTTTAAATCATGTTTGGGTTTTTTGTTTCTTGATCGGAAAAGAATCATCTTGATTTTCGCAGTGTTTATAGATAATTTGTTGACATTCAACCAATCGGAAATTTTGTCCATTTCAACTTGAATAATTTCGTTCAATGTTTTAAGACAATTATCGCTATACAGTATGTTTGTGTCATCGGCAAATAATATGATTGAAACCAATTTACTGCAAAATTGAATATCATTTATGTATAAAAGAAATAAAAGAGGACCTAATACTGATCCTTGCGGCACTCCACAAGTAATTGTCCTTTCTTCGGATAGAATTCCGTTATATTTTACAAATTGCTTTCTATTATAAAAATAATTTTCAAACCATGTTTTTGTTACTCCTCTAATGCCATAATGTTCCAATTTCCTTATCAGTATCTTGTGATTAACAGTATCAAACGCTTTTGATAAATCGAGAAAGATACCTACAGTGTACTTCCCTTTTTCGATTGCTTCAGTAATTTTATCAACAAAATCAAGTATGGCAAGTTCTGTTGATCTGTTGCGTCTGAAACCATGGATACTGATGTTTTGATAATATCTTGTTCTTATCAATAAAATTTATTAGTTTCTCTACCATAAGTTTTTCCAGTAGTTAAGAAAAACAAGTCAATACTGATATAGGTCGGTAATTTTCAAACCTGTTTTCTTCATTGTCTTTAGAAATTGGTGTAACGAATGCGATTTTTAAATTGTCTGGAATAATACCAGACGAAAACGATAAATTAAAAATATGTGTTAAAGGTGCAGAAATCTCCTTAGCAACTACTTTTATGATGTTAGCGTTAATGCCATCATATCCACAACTTTTGTTCAATTTTATACTTTCAAGTTCTAATTCAAGTTCGTGTTTCGTAATAGCAGATAGAAAAAAGTTTGACTGATAACAGCCATTAAGATATTTCTCAAAAGAGAAATATATATATCAAGTTTCAATTATTATTTCACATTCCTTTATTGAAATATCCAAATAAATGGAATATGACATCAAGCTGGAGGACTAGATCCTGTTTCCAAACTTGTTTTTGTAGAAATAGAAAATAACAATTTATTCTATGTTGTTCTAATAAAAACTATTGTTTGTTAGATGCATATTTAATTTTTAAAATTACATTTCATTCTTTGTTAAAATGTGTACCAGGAATACTGAAATCTTTCAGATCAGCTAACATTACTTTTATAACTTATATAGCCAAGTGTTCTATGTATTTCTGTTCAGATTAGACAACTGATGGGTAAAATATTAGATTAGAATTTTTTAAAAAAATTGAGCTTACCTGTTTTCAAAGCATAAAAAGCAACAAAATAAAGCAAAAAAAACTTATTTTTAATTTAAAATCTTTTAACTGTACAGCTTAATGCTTTCCACTAAATATTGCAAAGTTTTCGTTCATTAAAATGTTGTTTTATCAGCTTTAAAACCAGATAAACCCACGAAGCACTCCTAAATATATGTCGCCATATCGATTTTCTTCGCGCATGCTCAGACAAATTGCCCACCTGTTGCAAACTACAAGATATTTGAAGTTCCGGTTTTGGTTTTCGCCAGCGCCTTCGGCAACGCAGTGTCAGCGGTAAGGACCTGGGACCGAAGATGGGCGGAAATAGTACCCTCGCCCCGGGCTTACGCCCGGAACGGCGTTCCGCGCCGTTGGCTCGGAGATAAATGGATATTTTTACTGCATTTTAGAGATTGAATTACCAGAAAATTTGTTCGCTTGTTTATATTTGGATAAATTATATATTATTTAATCACCTTTTTCCATATTTCACGCTCACATTACGTCGGACTCCGTGTTTTTCATATATTTTACATCAGACTCCGTGTTTCCCATATTTTACGGCGGACTCCGTGTTTTCCGTAATTTTCTCTGACATCAGACTCCATGTTGTCCATATGACTCTGTAATTTCCATGTTTTTTTATGACTGGCGGACTCCGGCTCCGGACTCCGTCTTTCCATGAAACGCCTACTTTCTGCCAAGGGACCCCGCATCTTAACTGTTCAGAACCCTCTTGACCTGGCCATTCGAAGCAATCAGATGAGGGGAACGCACACAATTGCTTTGCATGCGATGCTAGTATAAAGCCTCTATTAAATCAATTTCGTATACCCATGCAGAGACTGTATGCTCGACATGGATTCACGATTTTTGGTATTTACAGTACATACCTTCGCGGTACCATGCTGTTCGTATTGTTCTATTGAAAAAATTAATTCGTATTTTAATAATCACGCCTGGCATTTTTGCACGCGAAATTGCACATTAAAATGTGTCAATTTTTTTCGTTGCGGCGCTACAATTTTGGGAGCTTGGTAGCGAATTTGATAATTGAAAAATTCCTCAAATTCAACGAGCGCGCGCTTGTGCGCGTTTTCCTTGAGGGTTATTAGAGACCTTACGATTTTAGAACGGCAACCGCGACGGCCAAAACAAACTCCTTCAAATAAATGGTAGTCGATAGTTCGTCGTATATTATCAATCGTATGAATTTAATACAGTCTTAGAAGTTGAAGACATGGGTTTTATGGTTGGGAAGAGTTCTGCTAAACCCCGTTTGAAGTTGCACTTGTTGTGGCTTGGAATGCAGCCGTTGTATCAACACGTGAAAATCTGTGATTTGGCGTTGTAAACAGAGCGAGGACAATGTCTAAATTATTCATTTATTGGAATTACTCAATTCTTCTCAATGATCCATTGTATTGGTAGCCGTTGCCGTCGCGGTTGCCGTCCTAAAATCGTTAGGTCTCTATTTAAAGGCACAGTTCAGCCTGTTGAACGATGGTTTTTAAGGCGCATTTCAGCCCTGTTAATTGAAAAAACTAACTAGGAAAATCAATTAAGCATAATTCAAAATCACCAATCTTAATGTTTTTAACATTTTAAAACATTCATATTGTTAAAAACATCGAGTTTACTGATTTTGAATTATGCTTAATTGATTTTCCTAGTTAGTTTTTTCAATTAACAGGGCTGAAATGTGCCTTAAAAACCATCGCTCAACAGGCTGAACTGTGCCTTTAAGAGAAACAGAGCGTGTCTTCGCCTCGGGAAACATCGACGGTCTCGGGGGATCAAAATGATATCTAGATTACCATGGTTACGGGGCTCTCTCCTCCGCAGAGGCTTTAGTTTTCTTAGGATTTAATATTACGATGAGATACATTTCACTACACTTTACATGGCGGATCTTGGAACACGAGCGTAGCCGCTGGGCGAAGGAGCGCAGGCGGCAAAGGGAAAGGCGAAGGAAGGCGCGAAGCCTCTGCACGATTTGCATCGCAAAGTGGGACAAAGTGGGACAAAGTGTAAACATCGAAACAAAAGGTGATTTTAAGCTAAAAAGAAACGTCTTTTTGAAAATTAAATCATTATTTAATGCATGATTGATTGATTGACCTCATTGACTAGTGCTTGCATGTTTGTGGATGGTCAAAAGTAATATTTTTTAACATTTAATACACAAAGCAAACAATGGTATATTTTACTCACCACTTGGCCAAACATTTCGTATCGAGAAAAACTTGAATATTTCTTGAACTCTTCGGAATTCGCCACCAGTCAAAGAAGTAAAATACTCCTTGTATTCAAGCGCTTTCGTGTAGAAAATTTCTTTTGAATACGGCCAGTAGAAATATTTCTTTTTAATTTTTCAAAATATCGGGTTTTTACTCGCACAGTCGCACGCGCCTGTCACACGCTGATGTTCGGGAATTAGTTCACAATCAGACCAGGAATGGAAATACCATAATAAAAGATGAAGTTTTCAAGATACAAGCTCAAAAATAACACTCTAAGTAGTGTTTTGAATTCGCTTTCGAACAAGAGTAATACAAAGAGGATGCGTCCCAAGGAGCCGAAGTTATGTTCGCCGAAAGGTATGCCTAGTTTATATTTATCAAGTGTAAACATTGCGTGATTTGATATTAATATACAAAATCCCGCTTGACTTTCAAAGGTCATAAATCGCTATAGTGTTGATATTTCACTAAAACTATCGATAGAAACTAGGAGATATTTTTGTACTGAATCGAACGGTGGTATTTTCATCTACATAGCGTATATTGAACCAAAGATACGAACCTCCAAATAAATCAGGTCGAAACCGACTGAAGGTCGCGTTTGTTTATAAATATTGCTGAAGTTGAAATAGTTGAATTGTATTTTCAGTCTTGATAATAAATTTAATAATGGTTCTGTATGCTATACATACTCATTTTTTTCTTTTATGCGGTTTTGGACACATTTCTAAAAATACAAATGTCAAATATAAATTTAAATAAAAGTTTCTTCGCTTGCAACCAAAACCTGTTCGCTAAATACGTTGTTTCCATGCATTGTTTTATACTGTAGATGGAGACCTTGTCTAGAAAAAATACAGACTGAACATAACACTTTCTTATTTCGTAGAGCTAGTAAATAATCTCTTTGTCAGCTTGTTGCTGTATTGTAAAGAGATTCTCAGTCATTTTGACTTGAATTTTGCGTTTGATAATTATACGCCTCCCCGGTTTACCGCCATATTGGGTGTGGCATCGTGCAGAGGCTTCGCGCCTTCATATCCAATTAAAGCCTCTGCGGAGGAGAGAGGTTACGGGGAATGTTTTGCCACGGGAGCGCTTGTTGTTCGTGGCATTTGAGGGAAATGGCGACTTTCGCTTCATGTTGTCGAAATGCAACAACTTCGGCTTGTATAGGATTCTTTCTACAGTGTTATTTTCATTTTATTTTTGAATCCAATACAAGTCAAGATACCTATTAAAAATCGTATGTTTTTTGTTTTTGACAAAATGTGCTAGAAAAGATAATATTATACCTTTTACAAAGGCATGCACGCAATAAAATATTCGATGTTGGAAAGTATATGCGAAAGACACAGTTAGGCTGTTGGCAGTTGAAGAGGAGAACAAAAATGCAATATATACAGCTCAGGAGCTTAAGCGATTAGATCGGCCAAGGTAAGAATGATTTTACATATCCCTTGTATTTTTTGTAATTGATTTTCTGATTTATAATGGTCTTTTTGATTTAATATATATCTTCATATTATGATTTATGAACTGAGCCCATCTTATTCTTGTCATGATGATAAATTATTCGCGCACAATTAAGTGTTAAGGTGCTTTACAATTTTGCAAATATGATAACCCATTAGACTAGATAATAGTTTGTTTTATATCACTTATAGCATATCTATTTTTAATTATTAAACTATAAACTGTATACTATTTAAAGCCAACCCAAT
>CACRXK020014863.1:0-12727 GCA_902702795.2 Paramuricea clavata
GAAATTAGTGAAGATGAAATAGCATTTTGTGAAAAAACTGCGGGTCTACGGAGTGGGAACTTTTCGGATTTGAACTCAGCGTGTTCGAAAGTGTTAGTTCCCGCAAAAATATTTCAGATCTAAGACATGCTTAATGAAAGTGAGCAATATCGGGTCACAACACACAGACTAAAAGGTGTTCCAAATCGACATTCAATTGACACTTTTCCATTCTTAATCATTTGTACATGATCACCAAGGCATAGGTCTGGCGTGAGGTCAAACACTAACAGCATATAACCGTGCATATTCTACACGAGTTATACCATTGCCCTGATTTTCAGAAATCTTGTGTGTACCCGCATACAGGGTTTGAAAAGCAGAAATGTGGTTACTTTCTGCTCCAAATTTCAACAGTAGTGGTTTTCCAGGTAAGTTGTCTCCGTTGACAGTGAGACCCATGGTTGTAATTTTTAAAATTGAACGGGTTCTTCGTATATATGTACTGTTATATAAAGGCATCTGTGTCAACCATTCCAATCACAATACGATTTGGTAAAGCACCTTGAAATACATTAGGTTGATTTCCAGACATGTTCCCCCGAGGTATGGAGACAACCTTACAGTCAATCCTGTTGATTGGGTATTTGGCAGCGGTTTGTTGTAGGGACTGGGAATGAGTCATATAATACTAGGGGCTACGTTAACTTGTCGTACACGAAACAAGCATTCTTCAATGACTACTTTGAAATTGGTATTTTCTGCGGATGATACCAAACAAAACGGATTTCTAGATCTCACCAGCTTAATCTTGATTGGAACAGCACCAAGAATATAATGGTCTTGCACGAATAGATCAGAATGAATTCTACCTTCCATGGCGACCGATTTACTTTCATGTGTATATGCATGGCGTTGTTTTAATCCCATATTGACCTTGGCATCTTGTGCGAGAGGGTTTACTACATCCATCTTTGCAGCTTTATCTTTGTAGAATAGTGCTGAGGTCAAATGTGAATCTTTAGTGTCTTTACTAAAGTTCAGGATCGTTTCGATATACGCCCGATAAGGGTAGGCTGTGCTTGATGGGGTGACCAGTTTGTTGTTCAGAAATATTTCAACTTGTGAGAACAATGCATGCATCCAAAGGTTTGACAGTCCAACTTGGGTGTCTGCACACATATTACCTCCGGCTGCGGTAGTTATCTTTGCTTTAACGTATAGGTAACTGCTTGCTAAGTCGGTATAAACTCCAGAATTTGCAGCACATAAAAATTCTATCGTATCCGAAGAAGATATACTCGCAATGGGATCAACATCTTCCCAAAATCCTTTTTCCATTACCACTTGAGTCGGTGGAACAGAAAATAAATCAAGTTCAGATTTTGAAAGCATACAGGAGCCTTTATGCATTGTTTCAGCGACTTGAGCCATGCCACTTTGGACTATAGTTATCGAGAGATGTTTTCTGCTTCTTGGTTGGACCGGGAATGGGAGTTTTAGCCGGCGCAGCTTATTTTATATCCTTTTTGCGACCCTTTCCGGTCATTACTTTCTTGCAGCGTTTTCTGGAACATCAGATGCTGTTTGTTTTCCTCGTGACTTAACCCTTTTGCAGGTAGAGCCACATTTTTGTCCCGTTCCTAATTGGGGAAAGCGACACATTAATGTCGCTTCCGGTTGTATGTTTAAACAATCAATCAAAATCTGGGTTTTTCTGCACAATTTTCCGGATTGATTATGTCAGCATATTTTAACATAATTGAAATACATAATTCGATTGGGTGGTCGGAGTATCACGTAAAAAACACTCATAAACCGTCAGTATTTCAGAAGCTACATGTGTTGCAATTATTCAAGATGGCGTCCGATGAAGAAGGGACAAGTTCAAGACGTAAAAGGACATATAATTTAACTGCTAATGACGTTTTTACTTTGTTGGGTCTTGAGAAAGATACAAATAACCAAGAATCTGACTCAGATGGTAGTAGTGACTTGAATTTCAGCGATTTTGAGCTTGATAATAGTGATGAATCTGATTGTGATGCTGATGTGCAAGATGTCATGGATGTTGACCCAACTGTACCGCATACTAGCACTTCAAGAAATATGGAAAATTATTACAGATTTCGAAAAGGATTCTGCATCCTCTGTAGGTGATTTCACATGCTCTACCAGACCAATGTATACTCCTAGTGAGGACACTTGTGCTGTTGAATATTTCAACCGATTTTTTGCTCCTGTGGAAGAAGATGGCCAGTCCCTTTGGACATTGTTGGTTCAAGAGACTAACAAATATGAAAAATACTATGTACGTAAAAACCCTGTTCTCAGTCCAAAGAGTAAAGTACGCAAATGGGAGGATGTTGATGTAAACAAGATGAAAGCTTTCATTGGTATTATCCTAAACATGGGGCTGATAAAAAAGCATAGTATAGAGTCTTACTGGAACTGCAAGGACTATTCACAAGATACCCCAATGTTTAGGAAGGTATTCAAACTAGACACATTCAAACTTTTGTTGCATTTTTTCCGTGTCTCAGACAGTGATTTAGAACCCAGCAAAGGTGATGCCAACTATGATTTAACTTACAAATTTAGAAATGTTTTGCAACACTTCAATTCTACCTGGGCTAGAGAGTTTGAATTGGGACAAAACATTTCTATTGATGAAAGCATTGTGGGTTTCAAAGGGAGACATCATCTGGTAAATTACATAAAAATAAAGAAACATCATCAGTGGGGACCCAAAGAATACAATCTTTGTGATGCAGAGACTGGATACTGTCACCAAACTGTTTATCACACAAAAGGTTTGAAAGTCAGCCAATATGGTCAACCATTCGATGTTTGTGATAAACTTCTGACAGGTCATGGCAATAAAAATCATCATCTGGTAGTGAATAATTATTATACAAGTATTGCTCTATGTGAGGAAATGCTGAAAAAAGGCATTTATGTTACAGGCACAGTGTGATGCAACCGACCAGGCCTGCCTGGTGATATAAAAAAAGTAGTACTAAAGAGAAAAGGCGATATTGATAGCTTCAAGGAAAGGACAACTGGTTGCAGTCAGTTGGGTGGACCGCAAGCAAGTGCGTCTCCTGTCTACCCATGCTACAGCAAACATGACAGAAATTGAAAGGCGTGGCGGTAGTAAATAAGTTGTACCAAATGTTGTCATCGAGTACAACAAAGGTATGGGTGGTGATGACCTCTCCGATCAAATGACTGACCAATATGCATCTGAAAAGAGGAGAGTAAAATGTTGGAAGAAGGTAGTGTTCCATTTGATAGATAGAACTGCAACTAATTCTTATATCTGCTACAAGTGTAATCCAAATATCCGAGGCAAGCACAAGACACATCTGGAATTTTTGGTTGAACTTGTACAGGGCCTTATTGGTGGCTATGAAGAACCAAGAAAGAAGGTAGGCAGACCAAGCCTTGGTTCTCCTGAAGCAAGGAAACTCCAAAGGCATTTTCTTCAAGTTATCCCAGACAAGAAAAGAAAGAAATGTGCAGTGTGTGCCCAAGATCGAGACCAAGGGTACAAGGGAACACATGCATAACAACATGGTGTCCAGATTGTGGGGTTGGTTTGTGTAAGGGAACTTGCTCTAAAATTCGCTACCGTATTTGGAAAATAAGCTAACAAACTATTACTCGGTAGGGTGAGATAAAACTGTGTTGCCATATTGAAGACCAACACACAAATGAACACAACTGATAAGTTTCAAATACATTTAATATCATGTTTGTGTGATGTTACTCTGAGTTTATCAGGGTAGCCCACTGCGCTATAATATATCTGGAGGAAGTGCTCGGCATCAAGAGGTGAAGCCAAAAACATGGAGGATTTTCATGTCTGCTGATGCCAAAATGACGCCACTGGTCCCAAATCCTCATGGTAATTACCTCTGGCCAACCGTGATCCTCGACTTCAGATGACAATTTCACCCCCCTGGTTTTTGGCTTTTTCCCGCCTTTGGCTTCAAACAACTTCGCAAAAATGCCTCGTTTTTGCTCGGCTTATGGATGCCACAATACTTTCTCAAGGCAGGTCGTAAAAATCTTTAACAATTCATGAGAAAAACTTAAAAATCAAAAACTGACTGTGTGGGTCTGCATGGACACAAAATGTACCAATGTCAAAACCCGTCATTTCAAACAGCAGAGACTGTATATTTATTATACTTTTAGTTTACCAATCACTCCAGCACTCACTAGTTATTGTCAGTTTTATATTACCAATACCACAGTAAAAAATTGACCTGTTTTTTAAAATTAAACTTTTCAAATATGCCAAATATACAAACAGAAAGTGGTGTCGGTTGTATATTTATGTATTTTATAGTGGATACTGGATAGGGTACTGCCAAATGGTTTGTGTGGACAATGACAAACTCTAATTTATATCTATTAAGCCTAAGGAAATTTTATACGAGTTTCAAAAAATGGACTTTTTTAATATATATTGCCTTTTGGAAAAATTTTATAAATTATATTTGCGTTTTATAGATTATACTTTGACTTTTCCTGCTTTCTTTACTCCCAAAGATATCTACTGATATCTACATGTACTGTATAGTATATCCAATCAGAAATGCCAATTGGGCAATTAATGGTGTCAAAATCATTGACATCACATGCATGCATGCATGCATATTCATGACAACTGAAATTGAATTTGGGTTAATAAAATGCCTCAAAGAAGTATATGGTAATTTATGTTACTACTGAGTCTGAGTGGTGGTCATGACTGAAAATATATTACTGTAAATAAATTTATAGTCAGATATATAAAGTACAAAGTACACAAAAGTTTAATTTAATCCATTGAGCACCAGCGCTCTCCCATGAATACTAGGTCTAGGCAAAATCGTCTTACATTGGACAGAGTAAAATAATAAGTAGAGTGTGTTAGGGTGCAATGCAACTTGATGGGTTATTAACCCATAATGAGCTCCAGCACTGAATAATTTACCCTGAAAATGATAAAATGCTGCAGATAGGACATATTAGGGTGCAATGATTAGGCATGTGGGTGGATATAGTCTGGTTAATAAAACCCATGAGCACAAGTGCTAGACTTAGACCCTAATTCACAGCACTCGAAATTATATTATGAAATTAAATATTTTAATTAACATTTGGAAGAAAAATATTTGTAAGTATAATATAAGTACTGTATTCTCTTCCAGTTTCCCAGATGCCAGGAAAAACACTGAGATATATGCAAAATGGATGGAAAATGTGAACAAGAATGCCCCTGTTAAGTTTGTCCCCATGAAAGGAAGTCGCCTTTGTTTGCAACATTTTAGCTCGGATATGGTGAAGGGGGATAGAGAACGAGTTATACTGAAGCCAAATGCTATCCCAACAATATTTCAGTATTCTCAGGTGTGTGTCTCTATTAGTTATAATTATTTGTTGATATAATAAACACATTTCTACATCCGGTGTTAGATTAGATTTGAACAGTGAAATAGCAGTCTTGTACCCAGAGCATGGCCTGTTCACAGGTTAGGCATTAGCTCTGGAGAAATCGAATGAATTAATGAATTTCATTGGTTGACGCAACATCAGGATTTGTGCATGGATGTCGCGAAGATCCTAATAAAGCAAAGCAAATTTTATATAAAACGATGATTTCTTTGTAGATTCGAAGTTTATCTTTATTTCATAATGCTCACATAAACATAGTTAGAAATAGAAATTTCATTGATTATGATCATGGACTAGTCAACTACATCATGGCATGATAAATGACCAATTGAAATGGCTCTGTATAATGACACAGGTTTTATATATTGTATATTGTAGGGGAAACACATACTGTTACTAATTTATAAAAATTATTCAGAAAATTTCAATTATCACTGTATTATACTATCAAATATAATTCATGACAAGAAAATGCAACATGAAAAAACCTGCTAACCTGTAAACAGGAATACTCTGGGTATGAGATTGGTGAAATAGTAAAGAAAGCTGTACTTGAGCTTTCCCTTAAATTAAGGGTTGACCCTGCATTGATGGCTAGTTTCTGTAATGTTAATATATTTTACCTATAAAATGTGTGGTCAGGAACAGTTTTTTAAAATAAGTTTCTATGTTGATCTTCAAGTTGCAGAAATCACCTAGATTGGTATTGCTTATATTTCTTATTGGGTTTATTTAAACCTCCCAAATGCGGTCTGATGGAGAGGTCATCCCATCTAGTTTCAGTTTTCAGTTTAGTTTGCTATTTTTGTATTTCAAATTGTACCCTGAATAGTGTGTATATACACTATAATAATTCAAGACAAGTATTACTATTTTTTTGTTTAAATGGAAAACGCAATCTCCCTACAAGATGTTTCCATCCTGTATACAAATAACTATAAAGAGAATATAGCTACTTCCGCTGGATCACCTGGCCAAATAAATTAATTTCAGTAATATTTCACTTGTTCAGGCATCAAGGAATGGAGGGCAGAATGAGAAACCCATTGACAAGGAAGTTATAGAGGTAGGGCAATTGAAAGGTATGCCACCAGAAAAAGATTGTTTAATAGTAGCAGTAATAAGAAATGAAAATGATGTAAGTGATGAAGCATCAAGTTTGCAAGTGATCAATGAAGAGGTAACTACCACAGGCAGTGTAGACATGCCGGAAATCACTGAAGAGGTGACGATCGAAGACACTATAAGTATGCTAGGAAGAGAATGTACTCGGATGATGTTGAGATAAATGAGGTAAGCACGTCTCCAAAAAGAGCATGTACATGTACAACCAGTTCTTCTGAGAAAAGTGCAAATGATCACTCATATTGTATAAAATCTCCTCATAGAGTGAGGAGACAAGTTGATCATCTTATAGGTGAAGTAGGAAATCTAAAGAAGATATTGAAAATAGTGCAACAGAAAACGAGGAGAAGGGACAGAAAGGTTAGTATGTTGGCTTCAGTGGTAAGTGAACTGAAAGAGAAAAATCTAATCAATAGTAATTGTGCAGCCCTTTTAAAAACGACTTTTTCTGGAGTTCCTAGGGAGCTCATGAAAAGGTTAGTGACACAAAAGAAAAAGAAAAATCCTGGGGCGTATCCACCAGAGCTTAGATAATTTTCCCTGACCTTGAAATTTTATTCTACAAAGGCGTATAACTATGTTCGGAATAGTTTTGATTTAGGGCTGCCACATGTATCCGTGATTCGGTCGTGGTACAGTTCTATGAATGGCGAAGCAGGTTTCACTAAGAACACATTGGTGGCATTGAGAGCCAAAGTTCTAGCTGCAGAACGAGATAACCAAGAAGTTGTTTGCACACTTATGCTTGATGAGATGTCCATACACAAACATGTCGAGTGGGATGGTAAGCAGTTCCGCAGTTATGTTGACCTTGGTACAGGCATCAATGACGATTCACTACCCGAAGCAATGGACGCCCTTGTATTTATGGCGGTGTCGGTAAACTCCGGTTGGAAAGTGCCATGTGGGTATTTTCTAGTGAATGGTCTTACTGGAGAAGAGAAAGCCAACTTGACCAAAGAATGTATAACCAAGTTGCACGAAGTAGGGGTGAAGGTGGTCTATTTTATATGCGATGGTCTCACGTCTCACCAGGCAATGTTGAAATTGCTTGGCGCACAACTGTTACCTGAGAGCTTGCAAGCGTACTTCCAACATCCCGACAGCCAAGATCTATATTTTCCTAGATGCTTGTCACATGATAAAGTTGGTGAGAAACACCATGTCTGATTGGAAGTTTCTAAAGGATAAAGATGGCAGAGTCGTAAAGTGGCAATTCTTGGAGGAATTGCATAAGTTACAAGAATCAGAGGGTTTACATCTAGCCAATAAGCTCTGATCCTCTCACATTAAGTGGAAGCCGCAAAAAATGAAGGTAAACCTGGCAGCGCAGGTGCTCAGTTCGAGTGTTGCAGATGCTTTAGAGTATTGTGAAGGTAAGCTGAAATTGCCACAATTTCAAGGGTGTGGTCCAACAGTCAAATTTATTTGTGTATTTGATCATGTTTTTGATGTTCTAACTTCCAGAAATCCGTTGTCAAGAAATTTCAAGGCGCCAATTAGAAGATCAAACTACCAGTACACGAAGAGGTTTCTAGACAAGGCAAGTGACTATATTCGAAATCTGAAAACGTCAGATGGCCAATCGATCCTCATCAAAAAGGAAAACAGGATTTCCTGGTTTCCTTTTGTGCATCAATGCTGTTGTGGGATTAGCAGAAGATCTCGTTAATGTAGAGAATCCAGTACTCAAGTATCTTCTGACGTACAAGATGAGCCAAGATCACTTGGAATTATTCCTTTCAGCTGTGCGAGCTTCTGGAAGGTGGAATAATAATCCAACAACTCGTCAATTTATAGCAGCATACAAGTAACTGCTGATGAGGCACAACATCGAAGGAGAATGTGGAAACTGTACTTCTCAAGATGATACGGAGATATTGAACAGTGTCCAGGATCAACATGAAATCAACTCCTTGCCTACTGGAATTTCTGATGTAGCAAGAGATACGACTTGGCGTTGAGACCGCCAGCTGCAGATGATCACAGCTACTGTGATGTTTCTAATGCCATGGAACTATCAGAGTACAAAGAAGCTGCCATATCCTATATCGCTGGGTGTGTTGTGAAAATGGTAGAGAAAAAGATCCATTGTCCGCAATGTGTTGCGGCTTTGACAACAAACAAGGAAAGCATTCCAGACTTGTTTGTAACATGGAAGACGAATGGAGGTCTTAGATTGCCATCCCTCAGACTTTTGAAGATCTGCAAGGAAACGGAAAAGTGTGTTATAGTACATACTTTCTGTTATAGTACACTCCATTCTGCGCATCAGTTCTGCTCATAACAAAGGTGGACCCCCATATATAAACATTGCCCAAATTTTGCATCTTTCAAACTTTTTTGAATTGAAACGTAAAGTTTATATTCATTTTCAAGCATGGTGAACCAGAAAAGTGTTAGATATTCAGCTAGTATATCATATTTTATAAATATAGCAGTTCAAAATGTAAACAAAGTTCGCACATGCGTACACGAGCGGACACCATCTTTAATATGTAGATGTGCTCCAGTAAATATTATGCTTTTAATTCTTCAATATATATGAACAGTGCATGGGTAAATAGTCTCTCTCGGTATTTTTAACAGATAAATATGCAAGCAATGCAGTCTAACCCCACATGCCATTTGTGGAAAACTATAGGTATGGTATATACTATTTTTGTATACATAGACATTATCACTCCACATATGTATAGACTCACTGACTGGTAGTTTGAATTGCAAAGCGCGGGAAAATGTCTCTATATATGATCAAATGCGCATATGATCGCATTTGATCATATGCGCATTTGATTATATACTATAACATGTAAATTTGCACAATATAAATATTAAATATTATTATTAGTATTGTATATTCTTCGTTTTCTGTGGACTGCGGTAGGTTTTGCAAAAAAAAAAAAACTATGCTTTTTAACAAAATATTTAACTTAAACTGAATATATTTTTTAAAAATGCTACTTAGTTGAACTGCTATAATGAGTTTAGATATTTTTGGGTTATTTATCATTATTTTTCCCCATTTTTCGATGTCAAAACATCTTTTTGCCATTTCAGTACTGGCAAAATGTAGTATAAAATTCTGCATATTTTTCAATATAGTACTTTCAAGAAGTGATATATTTTAATATTTGAAGGTACGGAAATATTAATTTATTACCGTTTTTATTATTGGAGTCAGCAAACACCTTTCCAGTACCGGTACTGAGGTTTTAAGTGGTCAACTTTTGTCATTATACTTTTCTAGGTTGGCGACAACTCGAAAAAGTAAGTCCCAAGATTCAAGAATTATTTTGCACTTCGTCAGTTTATACGCAAAATAATCCATAATTGTGAATAACACAATGACATTTACAATAAATTTATTTTCAAAAATATTCTTCAACATAAGTTTTAAGCTAGTATTGTAAGCCACATATGTTTTTTCACCCTGTTTATGTCAAATTCCATGACTAATAGTAATACCTGTATGGTTTTTATAGTGGCAACAGAAAAGAACGACAGATTTGGTTGTAATAAACACCATAAGTCAATAAATGTTTTTCTTCATTTTCACAGTAACCAAATTTACATACCATATATGGTATGGTTGCATTATACCTTAAAACAAATGTTTTATTTTAGAACCGGATGATGATAACATGCCTCCTGCAAAGGAGGTTGAAGAAGAAGAAGAACAAGATAAGGGAGAGAAAGGTACATTTAATGATTTTGATCGTATGTGTTGTCTTAAAAGACTGATCAGAGATGCAGTGACCAATGTTAAAATTTTCTTTCCAATCCTCTACAACCCTCCCATCAGGATCATTTCTGTTTAACACTCTCTATTTTTTCCTTGAAATGCTAATTAGTTGATGATGTGGAATCAAGGAAAAAAGGTACTGTACCAACTCATAAGATTGTGATTATATAACTAGAAATTGTTAATTCCATTTTTACATACCTAATCTTTACTTCATTAAATTTATAGGATGATGTTACAAATGTGGCCTGAGAGGCCACCAAGCCAATGCGTGCAAAGCAAGTATACATTTTTAACAATCACTTGTCAATTTTCATAGTAATTTTAACCCTTTAAGTGACAATGCACCCAGAGGCGAGCCCTACCTTTCTTTTTACTGTAACACCAGATGATTTTATTGGTGTCAAGGGGAACACTCAGTCAATGGATATTAAATCACACGATTGGTTAATGCACCCTGTTAATGTTTTACATGGTAATGTGCCTTACTTATACTCTGTCTAAGTGCCAAACAATTTAACTTGTCAAGTGGAGAGTGCTGCCACTCAATGGGTTAAGTATGTAATTAAGTCTTCTGTCTAAAATTTAGTTCTACCATATTGTATAGTTTGATAATATGAATCAATTAATTTTGCTTCATCTGGTTAGGCAACTAGAAATTTAGAACTTTTTTCTCTTCTATTCTAATGTTGTTCTAATTGCTATTAACTTTAAAAATATATATATATATTTCATCATTATAGGAGTGGTATGTTGGGTGTACCGGGAGAGGGGGCACATAAGCATTAAGTGCCCGCGAAGAAAACAAAACACTGGGGGGAGGGTGTACAATTGTACCAAATTGTACATTTCACAATTAAAATTAAATTAATTGAATATATATTTGTAATTATACAGTTTTTAAAAAAAATTCTTAGGGAGCAGTCATAAAGTATGTGTAGGGCAAAAGTTATTTTAATTTCATTTGAACATTCGGACAAATGTTTCGTACCACAAAGCCTCAACTTTTCAAGGAAAGATAATAAGATTTCACACAACCAATAATCCAATATATGTACCTGTATTGAGTATTAGTGGTCTCTCTCTAGCTCTCATAAAATCATCTAGCATTCGACAGATTAGGTCACATTAGGGTGCAATACAACTTTGTTCAGGAATGATTTGCTCAGGAACAATTTAGATACATTAGATAACATTGATATCGAAGGAGCTAGATAACATTGATATCGAAGGAGCTAGATTCTGTTCCGAAATATCACATACTCAAACCGACCAGACCACGTAGCTCAGTTGGCAGAGCATTGGGCATAGGTTCGATTCCCACCGTGGTCAGGCATATTTTTCAAGCTTGCCCGGTGTGGATATACACTCAGAGTAACATCACAAGCATCAATTTAGATACAGTTAGGAATGGGTTTTAATCTCAAAACTTTTCGACTTCCTTTCACCCACATGATAAGCTTTTGCTCCCCACATTAACAAAAACTTTATGATCGCTCACTTGTTTTAAAAATTAATGTTTACCTTTTTGCTGATTGTCAGTTTTTAAAATAATATATAATAATTCATTGATATACGAAATAATTTTTTTTATAAATAATGCATTTGCAGTCATATCCAAGCATTCCCATTCCTTTAACCTATGGTGTATACCTAATGGACAATTTGCATTGCAGACTAAATTTTGATCTCAACAAGTCTAGATAAAAATTTCATCACAGCTTGAAAGAGTATCACAAAATTAGTTTTATTGCGAAATGTTGTAAAATGCGGATAATATAGCCTTGCGAAGTTTGCCCAATACCCTTTGGGCTGTCATTTTCCTGTTTGTAATAGAAAACAACTGAAAAAATGGCAAACTTCGCAAAGCTTATATTATATGCATTTTACAACATTTCGCAACAAAACTTTGGAATATTACTAATCTAGTGATGCTCTTTCAAGCTGTGATGAAATTTTTATCTAGACTTGTTGAGATAAAAATTTAGTCTATAATGCAAATGGTCCATTGCCTTGTTTGAATGTTTCCAACTTCTCTCAAGAACCTTATTTCTGCTGGGGTCTATTAGTGTACTACCTTATAATCCTGTTGGATTAATTTGATTTTTGTCAAACAAATGCTGTATTTTGCGAACTGAAAACATTCCTTGGTAATGCAACAATTTAAATTATTGCAACTGAAAGAAAATGTCATAATTCTAAAATATATAAATTTAAACAACTTATTTAAATATTTATACACTACAAGATTTTGTGGTGGGTGTTTATAATATTTCGACTTGAAATGATAGGACACATTCTAATATCGATAAACTAATTGCACTGTTTCGTATTCACATGCAAACAAGCATGATGACAATTGTAGCTACCGTATGGATTTTCCCGCCTTGTTCATGGGCAGTGGACGCATTTTTGGCATGGCATACCCTG
>CACRXK020014864.1:467-12394 GCA_902702795.2 Paramuricea clavata
ATGTGACGCCAAAATCATAGGAAAAACCAAGAATTCGGGCTTTTGTATTCTCTATTCTGTGGTATGGCCCTGTGACAAATTAACTGAAGTATATCGATAATTAACTGAAACATATGTCAAGGGGTTAGGTGTCAGTTGGGATGAGAGTCTTCCTTCTTTCCCCTGTCATGAATTGTCTAATCTGTCTTTATATTTGTCTTTAATTGTTAGTAACATATGATAAATATAACTCGGTATAATATAAAATTCATTATAGTATATTAGTAATAATAGTACGTATCTGTATAATATAGAATTCATTATATTATATTGCAGTGGGATTATTTTCTGTCCTTAAGACGTTTTTCCTACAACTGCGCACCTTTTTAAACGCCCCCAGTGGCACCTGCGCGAGAATGCGCTACTGAGTTCATTTAGTTGTTATAATTCATAGCGCTTCTGACGCCGTGAAATGTGCACTTTGCCCATGCTTGTTTTCGTGCTTTTTCATGCACTATTCTGGTCTGTAGAGGCCAGAGTTTCACAAAAGTATTTTTATAAAGTAGCTACTGGTAAGTTTAATTTCAATATTTCTTTTGTATATTTTATTGTTTATAAAACGTCAGATATACATGACATTTCAGATCTAAAATTTATAACCATGCTTATATACAAAATGTTAAACTATGTAACAACTTGTTTTCAAGTATAACAGTATTTGTAGTGAATGGTTTAAAATGATAAAAATATTAACTAAGTATATAACCATTAACGGCAAAAAGTTAAAGGCCGGTGGGGCGGTGGTCTTTTGCTGTGACAAGCTATTGACGTTGTATTTTTTGTTTCCAAAAGGTGGCGAGTTGTCCGAAACAGACGTCATTTCATCTCTCAACGTTGATTCACAATTGCAATGTTCACATGAATGCCTGACAGAACCTGGCTGTATTTCATTCAACTACAGATCTCAGACCACAGCTGACACAAGCCGGCAAGTGAATTGTCAGTTGAGTAATAAAACTCGAGATGAAATCATTACTGAGGATGGACAATGGATGTTTTATCAAGACCTACAAACTGTAAGTTTTGTCTTGACTTAATTAAGGTTTCTTTTTCATTTTAACGGCATGGCATGACATTACATGTTAATGAAGAATCTTAAACAACACATGAGACACAGAGACACTATAATACATTTCTAACTAACGTGCCTTTGAAATTATTTTTGTTAAAAATTACTGCAATTCCCCATCGTATACTACATTCCTTTTACCAAACCTTGAAACTTATCGACTCAATAAAAAGGTTGGTATTTTGCATTCATTCTCCCCCATTATATCACAAACATTACATTAAATAATAATAATAATAATAATAAACGATACGAATTTTCGCAATCAAGAAAAACAAGACCTGTAAAAAGGCTGTATATAAATAATTATAAATTATAAAGTGACTGAGACCCCGTTCACACGATACCGGCGTGGCATTCTGCCTGCAGAAAATCATCACGGTTTCAACTGTTCACACGACACCGGCAGATTATATTCCGCTTTGACAATATGCTGCACAAATCAGTTAAGATAGACAGAATAAAATATCCAACAACAACAGTTTTGTTAATTCATTTTGCATAACCGTAATGAATTCTTACGGTTGGGCGTTCACACGGCACTCTGACGGTAGAATTTCGTTCCGTTTTCAAACTCTTACGTTTAGCATATCGTTTTCAAACTCTTACGGTTAGCGTTACGGTTTCACATTTTTTCATACCGGCATCGTGTGAACGCAACCCCCAAACGTAAGAATTTCGTACCGTTTTCAAACAATGCCGGTATCGTGTGAACGGGGGTCTGAGATGATGAAAATTGACAAAAACTGATCCACAGACGTCTTTATGATGGGACTGCTGCAGGTGTTTTCAAAATTCTAGTCTTTCTTTTTAATCTACTGCCGAATAAATAATTGTTTTAATTAACTAGATTTTATTTAAACGGACAAAATACTGTATAAAATAATCTGACTAAATTTTATTTTAATACAATTTTTCACAGTAGGAATTCGACTTTCTTTATTACTTATTTATTGCTGCTGCGTTTGTACCGTTGACACACAGCTGGGAGGGTTGGAATAATCAAGTATCAAATAAATAGAGGTTATTACACGGTGCCAAGAAGACATGAATGTTATTTTCAAGTTGTGAAAAACTAAAAACAATATTTTACGAACGAGCGCAGCGAGTGAGTCCTGTCAAATATTATTTTTAACACCAGAAAATAATATTCATATCTTCGAGCGAATGAGTGTTTTTCCGGTAAAACACCCATGTCCATATAATAATAATATAATTTACATCACACGTTGACAGCTGCGTTCGAATGTCTGTGAGTGATATTATTAGGCCACATAAAAAAAATAGTTGGCTAGCGTCCCCGCCCGCCCACAAAAAAGGACCCGCTCAGGATTTTTTTTTATTTTTAGTTTAAAAAAAACAACTTTTATTGATCAACGGGCTCTAATATATGTAGTATTTCTGTTGACTGCAGTCAATTGTGTTAATAATTTGCGAAATTGCGTGCGAAAATGACGGTATAAATCATATTTTGAAATATATAATATGTATTTACGTCCCATTATACTATTATATATAATATGTATTTACGTCCCATTATATGTATTTACGTCCCAATATACGTCCCATCTCAATCCTGCCGACACTCAGCAAGATTATGGAAAAAGTTGTTCATTCTCAGTTTTACAAATTCCTCAACGCACAAGATCTACTCTCCAGTAAACAGTTCGGATTTCGTCCTAAGTATTCTACCACTACAGCTTTATCTAATTTTGCTGACGAGGTCTTACTAAACATGGAGCAGGGAAACCTCTGTGGCGCGGTGTTCTTGGACCTGGCTAAGGCTTTTGACACTGTGGACCACTGTATCTTGCTGTCTAAATTATCGGCAATTGGGGTTTCGCCCAGTTCTATCAAGTGGTTTGAATCCTATCTTAGTAATCGGAAACAGCGAACCTCCTGTGGCAATGAATTATCTGATGCCCTCCCAGTAACTGTCGGTGTGCCTCAAGGAAGCATCCTGGGTCCGCTGCTTTTCGTGGTTTATATAAACAACCTACCTGATGCTGTTATAAACTCGGAAGTAACGCTGTATGCTGATGACACGGTCTTGTACTACTTTTCCAAAGATCCACGGCTGCTTGAAGATAAGCTAAATGAGGATCTCCTAAGGGTCGCTCACTGGCTTCGTGAAAACAAGCTCACCCTGAACCTTGACAAGACTAAATCAATGATAATAGGCAGTAACAGGAAGCTCGGGAATGTCTCCTCGTTATCATTATCTATTTTTGATACTGATATTAATACTGTATCTAGCTTTAAATACTTGGGAGTAATGCTGTCTACAAATTTTACCTGGACTGATCACATTGAATATATCTCGTCTAAGATAAACAAGAACCTGGGTCTCTTACGCAGAATTAAGCATTTGTTGCCCCACCAAGCTCGCCTGCTTTTCTACAATAGTTTAGTCTTACCAATTTTTGACTATGTTGACTTGGTCTGGGGGGACAAGGACAATCTTGTTTTGATGGGTGAGCTCCAAGTACACAGAACAAGGCTGCGAAGATAATATTAGATAGACCTTTGTACTCATCGGCAACTGACGCGCTGTCAGCCCTGAAATGGCTCGATTTACGTCGACGCAGGAATTTCCATCGCTGCATTCATATCTGGAAGTGTGTTAATGGTCTTACGGAGCATTCTCTAGACATTATTAAATGTAGTCAGATTCACAGTCATAACACTCGAAATAAGGACACAATAAGGCTACCTAAAGTCAAACGCAATTGGGGGAAACAACGCATTAACTATCAAGCAATCAAAGACTGGAATGATTTAGACAGTGATACAAGGAATGCTCCAACACTAGTGTCCTTTAAGAGAAATCTTTTTTCTAAACTTTTAACCCAGAGCCTGCTTAGAACATCGTGACTTACAGTTTTAGACTTTTGACTTTTAACTAGTTTTAGATTTTTATAATTGCATGATTATTTGTATATATAATGTTCCCTATGTGTAGGACCTTTGTGAAAATCACGTCATATGTGACAAAGCTTTCCTCATTAAAGATTATTATATATATATATATAATATATAATAAAATCACTTACAGTAAATAACCTTACATTGGCTAGTTACCGTAAACGAAACTCTTAGATTTTAGGTAAAACACTTACTAGATTGAATGATAATACGAAGTCGAAAATAACGGACTAAATCAAGCTCTACTATGAATGTAAACTCAGCAAGTATTTGACTAGCAAAAATTACATACTGTGCAGTAGACAAATAAAGACCTATATAGAAAAAATACCAGAGGCAGAGCATAGCTATTGTCACAGCCATGGAAGAAACATACGCTCTGAATCTTGGCAAAATATTCAAAAATGACAGCAAGGAAATACAAACAAACAATAAAATGGGGGGGGGGGGAAGAATCATTACAGCTTCTACAAACCCCCATGCACACATAACCACTCAGCTAACTTAAGCATAAAGACATTTATGTAGACGAGTATCATGATTTTGACGAGTATCGTGATTTTGATCCTCATGCCCTCTTCAGTCGATAAGAAAAAAAGATTTAATTTTGCTTTTGTAAATAGCTCTATTAAGAGAGTTACGAAGAGTGAGAGGAATACTGTTCCAAATTGTAGGAGCTTGGGATAGTAAAGAAAAGTGATATCGAATAAATTGTTTATGTAAATCATACTTTGAACGAGTGCAATAATCATGAATTTCAAAATTGAAATGAAAGAGAGAAGAAAGTGATGTAGGTAGCAAGTTATTGATGTGAGAAAAAAAACAAAGCAAGAAATCTGAAACTTGAAGATAGAATGAAGAGGTAGAGAATGAAGTTTTAAGAAAAGAGGTTTTGAGTGTGAGTGAGGAGGTGAGAAAGTAATAATGCGAATCACTTTCTTTTGTAGTAGAAATAGAGGTTCTAAATGAGTATTAGAGTAGGCAGATCCCCAGATGTTACAATAACTAATATATGGTAACAAAGAGAATTATAGAGAGTTATTAAAGTATTAGATGATAAATATTGTCTAGATTTACATATAATGCCAATGGTCTTAGAGATTTTTGCACATACAGCAGTAATATGTGGCTGCCAGGAAAGATTTTCATGGATTATTACACCTAGGAATTTAACCTCGTACCCAGGATCTTTTTTTGGGAAAGACCTTGGCAGCGGCTGGTCACGTGCCTCGTCCAAAATTTAGCGCCAGAGGGGGTGTGGGGAAAGTATCAAATTACATCAACATCACACGCTTCCAGTGGGATATTTAATATGTTTAACAGTAGGATATTTAATATGTTTAACAGTGGGATATTTAATATATGTTTAATTAAACATAAATTTTGCGAATCAACGTTCAAACTTCAAAAATACTTGCTAAGTTTTGTTTATTTCCTTTGCTTTGAATTTACAAGAACATTCTTGCATTTTTACTAACAGACAAGTCAAGAAACCAAGCAAATCGTTACTTGCAGTGCTCTCTCGAGCTCGTGTTGTTACTCGCATTGCTCTATACTTTGACATATACCATGATCGTTGAGTTTCAGCAATGCCAAGGGCCAATTTTACAGTTTTTGACGGGCTTTATGTTTTTTGATAAGGCCTTTATATAAATCAACAATCTGGATACCGTTGGCGATATTTCGGAAATGAAAAGATATCACTATTTCGTTGCAATTCCACATCTCATCAATAAATAAATTATTTTGGTCCGAGTATAACAAATTATTATGGTCCGAGTAACAACCACATTGGTCGGATTCTGAGATATATTTTTCTTGTAGGCTTATTGCCGGGCCGCCAACGCGTGCTTTTCTTTGGCAAGTCTATATAAAGTTGAAAATTGAAATCTGGTCCAACTTGCTTGAATAATAACTCGACACTAGATTTATACAGAGTAGAAAGTCACATCATCATATAAATATTAATTTAAGAGATGTCTTCACGATTTTTTGTGGCAAATTAAAATTTCATCACTGAAAGTTGCAATTCTTACAACGCGACAAACACGCTCCTCTCCCACCCTACCCATAGTACAATAATATTTTAATTTAGCACTCAAAATGTGCAGGGAGCCACGTGACCAGCCGCTGCCAGGGTTTTTCCCAAAGAACGATCCTGCATGAGTACGAGGTTGCTAGGAATTTAGTACTATCAACTCTTGAAATAGGAGTATTGTCAATTTTGATTTGGAAATTCAGATATAATCTTTTTACGAACTGGATGAAAAAGGACACATTTGGTTTTATCTGGATGTAGAGTTAACTTATTACTAGCTCTAAACCATGAAGAAACGAAAGAAAGTTCTCTATTAACAATATCCATCAGACTATTTAGATCCTTATGTCAAAAAAAAATATTAGTGTCATCTGCAAAAAGAATACTGAAGGAGCTATAGAGGTATAATTGTGATGTATGAAATAAGTCATTGATATATATTAAGAAAAGTAAGGGTCCAAGATCAGAGCCTTGGGCAACCCACAATTAATCTCATTGCAAGAAGATGTATAATCAGCTATTTGAATTAACATATTGCTGTCTATCAGCCAAGTAGCTAGAAAGCCAGGTTAGTGGTATTCCACGTATACCGTAAAATTTTAGTTATCAATTAGTATTTTGTGATCTACTGTGCCAAACGCTTTCTTAAGATCGATAAAAATTCCAACTGTGTATTCATTATTTTCAAAGCCATGATAAGTACTATTAACAAGTTCAAGTACTGCCATATACGTATAGAATGATCGATATTGTCTAAAACCATACTGATGATGACTAAGAATATCAAATTTTATTATAAAATCATTAATAATTCATGAAGAAAATTCAAAAGAAATGTTTGATCAATGTTTGTTAAACGCATAAAGATTTGTCCTGATTTACATAAACTTCAGCTTTGATTTTCTCGGCTTAGACAATGTTTATTTTTAATGAACTAATAAGATGGGTCGTTTTATAAGCGCGATAAAACATTCGCATCCGATTTTATCTGATATACAAACTCTCGTCTTCGAGCTGGTCATTTTTATAAATAGGCAGAACTCTAGCTATTTTAAGTTTATCCGGAAAAAACCCACTTGAAAGAGATAAGTCGCAGATATATGATAAAGAAGCAGCGAGTATATCAATAGATATACTACTAGGAGTTGCTATCGCAAGGAATGTGCTGCCTTTTTTGCCACATGAACTGAATGCAAAACCACTCTAAAGGGGAGTTTACTTTTGACCCAATAAACTTATTCTTAAATTGCGTGCACGGAACATGAGTAAATAACCAACATGAAAAAGTTGCCATTGGGTCAAAAGTGGATAAACGGCATACCCATAAGCTGACAATGCACTCCACTTTAGTATTAACTCTGTCTAACGCCAGACAAATTTACACTCCGTAACGCCAGACGATTTTACTTGTCAGTTGTAGAGTACTGTCAGTATCTGCTAATGTCTCTTATTAACCCCCAATGGCTGGCAATGCGCCATACTTTAGTATTTACTGCCTATCCATTACCTGTAGGAAACAATTTTGTATTGGGGGAGCTGATCAGTCAGGGGCGATTATTAGGTAATTATATCTCTCTCAAACTTCACAGATTATCGCTAGTTTACAAGTTATTTATTTGGGGGAGGGGGGGGGGCGGGGCTGAAGACCCCAGACCCCCGGTTGCTACGGCTCTGCTATCAACGCCAGTCGCCAGACAATTTTACTCGTCAGTGCCAGTAAACGGCTTAATTTCTCGTCACCCCAATTTAAATTTTTACGATTTTTGTTGTTTCTAATTGTAGATATCTCAGCAAGTATTCGCCCCGCCTTTAAAACGAAAAGTACCATTGTAATTCTGACAAATTAGCCTTTTCAACGTACGGGGGGTCAGATGCCTTCAAAACATTACACAAACCAAAACAATCATGTATTTACGAATTTGCTCAGAGTCAATCAGGGACGTTGTGAGCCCCTAAATTAAAAACATTGCAAAAGATAAAAAATATAGATTTTAATTCTGAAAATCAAGATTTTTTAAGATATTACAATTTATATTTAAAAAATCTAAATTTACGAAAACATTACTGAAATGTTTCATGTTTGATCAGTGATACCCCCGCCCCAATCTTGATCCATCCCGTCACTGGGCCTGGGCCGCATCAGACGTCGCTCATTCGTCGTCCTTTTCAAGACCCCAGCACGTCGCTGGAGTCAATATGAGTAAAATACTCCTTGTATTAAAGCGCTTTCGTGTAGGAAGTTTCGTTTGAATAAAGCGAGTAAAAATATTTATTTTGAATTTTTCAAAATATAGGGTTTTTACTCGCACGCACGCGCGCGCCACGTGTATGCTTGGCCATATATAGCCTGATGCACGTGCAAACCATGCCACTGGGAGCACTTTGACCTGTAGAATCGATTTCCGGTTTTTCCAAACCCCTAGGATGTAAACAGCTGTTTTGATGTACGTTTCTATGGCGTCAGATTTCCGCCAATATTCATGTTGATATTAATTCAACATGTTTCCGTATTGAAGTGAATTTCGACATTGAACATATCAAATTCAACATGCCACTTTAATTCAACATTGCTTCAATTTCAACATGTTCAGGGGCGGATCCAGCCCCAAAACTGACCGTGGCTCCTAAATTAAACCACGCATAACTAGGGGGGTCCGGGGGCATGCCCAATTAGTTATCTAGATGATTTTGAAAATATTATTGGAAAGCTGGACTCAGAAAATCAAGAGATGTGTATATTAGGTGACATTAACATAGATCTTATGCATGAACCGATCTCGGCCAATGCTGTAAAACTGAATTCCATACTAGATATTTATGGTATGGATCAGCTAATAAACGAACCTACAAGAATTACTAATTGTTCTCAAACCTTGGTTGATCTATGTTTCACAAATGTACCATCAAAAATAATAAAATTCGGCGTTAACCACATATCTATTAGCGATCATTCACTTGTGTTTATGACTTATAAAACTAATATAGAACGTACCGGGACGCGCACAATAAAAACTCGTTGTTTAAAGAATTTCAATAGAGATAATTTTCTTAGAGACTTGGAACAAAAGCGGTGGTGTGATGTTAACACAAATACTGATCCTAATGATATGTGGGACACGTGGAAAAGTTTATTAATGGAGTGCATTGACAAGCACGCACCATCTCGCTCCAAAAGAGCAGGCAAAAAAAAATCGCCGTGGATAACAAGCCAATTGTTACGACATATGCATAAACGAGATTATCTGAAGCGGAAAGCAACATTGGCCGATGATCAAACTTTATGGGAAGAATATAGGGTTGCTCGAAATCGTACCAATAACGAAATTAGAAAAGCAAAGCAAGAGTATTTTATAACGCATTTGGAAACTGCTAAAACAAATCCAAGAAAAACATGGAAGTTAATTAACGAACTAAGCTCGCGTAATTGTAATAAGTCAAGTAACATTAACGAGATTAAAGTAGACGGAAAAACAATAAATACACCTGCAACTATAGCTGAAGCTTTTAACAATCACTTCTCAAATGTTGGTGAGAATCTAGCCTCAGAGATACCCATTTCTAACGTCAACCCTGAAGACTATTTAGAATCAACTGAGCAGAGATTTTCCATTAGACCTCCTACGGTTGATATGGTTTATATTCTGTTGAGTAAAATTAACGAACGAAAAGCTCCAGGTCTCGACAACATTCCTAATAAGCTGTTAAAAATAGCAGCTGCAATAATCTCACCATCATTAACTGATATATTTGCCAGATCAATTAACACTGGTATATTTCCATCCGAGTGGAAAATGGCTAGAGTAACACCAATATTTAAGAAAGGAAAAAGGAATGATCCGAATAACTATCGACCAATATCAGTTATTTCAGCTGTAGCCAAAATCTTCGAAAAATTAATCTTTGAGCAACTTTATAATTACTTCAGTTCTAACAGCTTGTTAACGCATTGCCAGTCCGGTTTCAGGTCGTTACATAGTACACTTACTGCTCTTCTTGAAGCCACTAGTAACTGGTCAGTTAATATTGACAATGCCTCTTCAATGGAGTAATATTTATCGACCTTAAAAAAGCATTCGATACTATTGATCATCAGATATTGCTGCGGAAGCTTCGAATTTACGGTATGGATCAATTAAGTCTCGAATGGTTTCAGTCTTATTTGACCGGTCGATCTCAGAAATGTAATGTTAGAGGTTGCTTGTCATCATCTGCATCAGTTACACGTGGTGTACCACAGGGAAGTAACTTAGGACCATTACTCTTCCTTGTGTATATTAACGACCTTCCTAATTGTCTCAGTGCAGCAGTACCGAGAATGTTTGCTGATGATACGAACATTAGTTATGCGGCCAACACTATCGCTGAACTAGAAAATGTTATTAATTCGGAATTAAAAAAATTGAAAAGCTGGTTGGAAGCGAACAAATTAAGCCTTAATATCGCCAAGACAGAATTTATGATAATAGGATCTCGACAACGTATGCATGCGCACACTAACGAAAATATCAATATTGACCTGGATGGTCATGTGATTAAACAAGTTGATGAGGCAAAATCACTAGGTGTAATTATTGATAAAAATCTGTCTTGGTCTAAACACATTGATATGAAGTGTAAAAAGATTTCTTCCGCTATAGGTGCTCTTAAGCGAATAAGACCATTTATATCAACTGAAACAGCAGTCCAAATTTACAACGCTATAATTCAACCTCACTTTGATTACTGTAGTCCCATTTGGGACGAATTTGGCGCAACATTATGTGAAAAATGCAAAAACTGCAGAATAGAGCTGCTAGAGTGATTACGAAATCCAACTACGATGTCAGCTCTAGCATTCTCTTAGAGAAACTGCATTGGGACAATCTTTCCTTACGTAGGAAAAAGCACAAGTCTATACTAATGTTTAAAACTATCAATAAGCTAACGCCAGAGTATTTACAAAACATGTTTACATTTCGCAGCACAGATTATAACTTAAGAAATGCAGAAATGAAGCTAAATTTACCAAAACCACGTACGGACTTTATGAAGCGTAGTTTCTGCTACAGTGGAGCAAGTTTATGGAGTGCGCTTCCTCAAACTGCACGTACGTCCAAATCATTGAGGCATTTCAAAAATGAAATTAATCAATTCTTGACATTATAATGGGATCCCCACACGGCAATCTTGGAAAACAGTGCATTTTAGTTAGGAAATTAGTGTGTATATAGTAATGTGTGAAATTTATTAATAGTTTTTGTATTTTATTCTACACTGAAGATTTTACCGTGTTTAAATAAATGTTCAATGTTCAATGTTCAATGTTCAATGCCCCCCCGGAAAATTTTTGAAATTTGAAGCCCGGAAACACCATTTCCTGCAATCTGAGCGGCGTATTTCCTCCTCAAATTTCGGTCTATGGACGGCGAAGCATGGCCATCATTTGTTTTTGGTGCCACCAAAAGTGATATTAAATATATCAACAGTTTGGGTAGGATAGTATGATTGAATTGTAAGCCAATTACCGTCGCTAAGGTAAACATCATCAACGTGAATTCGTAATTATGCGCATTATGCATTGCTTCTTCAGTAGGCTAACTGCTGCTGTATGATCATATTTTCAAAAACTGACATGGCAGTATCAGACAAGCACTTTGCAAAGGCAATTTTAAGCCAAGTGAACGCTCCATTCTGAACAGGTGTATCAGAAAAAAGTAAACAATTTCAAACGGCTCTCAATTTCAAACGGCTCTCAATTTCACCAATCCGTTCATGTCATTAAATATTTGATAAACATATATTGTTTGGTTTCTTATAATGTAGAATAAACAAGAAATTTTCGTAAAGATAAATTTTCCAAAGCAGGGGGGGTCTTTT
>CACRXK020014865.1:0-12725 GCA_902702795.2 Paramuricea clavata
AATCCTTTAATTAAGGGGCCACTTGGTTTGGTGAGGAAAATAATCTGATCATATATATTCGAAGATTTACCGTTAAAATACCAAAATATTTACCATTAAAAAAAACAAAGAAATTTTGCCACATTTTGCCCCCGCCCCAGGAAAAGTCCATTTTTCCTAAATTTATACAAACAAACAAGCAAAAAATAATTAGATAAACGGAAAGTAAGTTTTAGGCTTCATCCTTTGTCCTTGTTTAACAAAATCGACTTAAATTGTTACGTTTTTCTAACACTATGTAATGATAAATTATTGTTAATAATTTTTTTGTGCGTTTTTTCCTTCTTTTATTTCAAATACAAGAATAGTTAGCATCAATTTTAGAGCAAATTTGGATGCTTAGAATGCAGGAAATGGCATTTCCGGGCTTCACATTTCAAATATTTTCTGGGTGAGTATGTTGTATGTGTGGTATGTCTTATGTCGGCCACACACGTGGCCTTCGGCCATTGCTATCCCACTCTAATATATTATCTCACAGAAATTATCAGCGATTCATACCTAATTACGCTACTGTTGCTCAACCTTTAACCGAAACTCACTTCATAGGAGTACAGCAATAATTTCGTTTGGACTGATGAATTTACTGCGGCCTTTGAACAACTTTAAACAATTACTTTGCTCCATACCAATACTATGTTACCCAGATTTTGACCAAGAATTTGTATTGCAAACAGACACTTCTGATGTTGGTCTAGGAGCGGTTCTTCCTACTAATGGTCCCCAAGTGGCAAGTCCCACCTACTAACGGTTCCAAAGTCCCACCTACTAACGGCCCTCAAGTCCCACCTGCTAACCTTCCCCCAAGTCCCATCTACTAATGGTCCCCAAGTCCCACCTACCAACTGTCCGTCATGTCCCTGTCCCACCTGCTAATGGTCCCCAATTCCCACCTACCAATGGTCTCCAAGTCACACCTACTAATTAATGGTCCCCAAGTCACACCTACTAATTAATGGTCCCCAAGTCACACCTACAAATTAATGGTCCCCAAGTCACACCTACTAATTAATGGTCCCCAAGTCACACCTACTAATTAATGGTCCCCAAGTCACACCAACTAAACTCCCCAAGTCCCACCTAGAAATGGTCTCCAAGCCTTCCCTTATCCAGAAATGGTCGCATTCCATCAATTGTGAAGTAGGATAAGATTCCTCGCTGAGGCATTTGAAACATTTCAAAAAGGATGTGAGAGTAGGTAGAACTTTGCAAGATGGCATTGCAAACTGTGAAAAAGTGTTATGTGCAAACACATGAGCAGAACAAGCCCACTTATTGTACCACACACTGGATCTTGTTTTAACACCAAAATCATAAATACACACTTCCTGAATTTTCCTGATACAAAACTATTGCAGGGCTCGAAATAACGGCCGATCAACGATCAAAGATCGGCAGGAAATTGTTTTTGATCGGCGAAGAAGCAAGGTTGCCGTTCATCTTGATCGGCAAGAAATATATTTGACCATTGTCTGAAAGACATGCTTACCTGTACGCGGCAGAAGGCAAATAAAAGTAATATAAAAACATTCAAAAACACGCGAAAACTCTTGTTTAGTTGATACGACAGGAGAGGCGGCAATACTATTCTCGCTAAAGTAATTTACTATAAAACAAATCTGTATGAAGTATTGTCGTCTCTTCAACAGTCTGCAATACGAACCGCTGACCGCGAACGTTTTTGTTATGATAATGATGCAGGTGAGTAGGATTTAATAGGATTATATTTTTTGAGTAGGATTTTTTATTATTAATATTAAATAATAAGTTTTAGTTCTTGATTGATAGTGCTGCTCAGTGCTGTGACAGTGTTTTTTCGCTTTTGTGTTAAAAATGCAATAACTATAATTAAAACAATAAAACTTGAAAAGTGTTATAATAAACTAAAGTACATATTACAGTAAATGTCGTCACACTATTAGCATTGTATATATTGATGGCAGTCATTACATTAGTATTGTATATCAAGATGGCCGTCATTACTGACTTACAATGTTATCTATTAGTATCTGTATCAAGATTGGGTTTATCGTTCAATGATTATGTTAGGTCACCTTAAATACTTTGTAGAAATTGTTTCAGTTTGTGACTAAATAATAGTAAAAGATTGGTTAATGGTTATTTTGCCCGCTTTAGAAGTCGTAGACGTAGGATCTATACTAAGTTATACGTTAGTGTAATATTATAATGCTTATTAGACTTATGTGAGTTTTTGGGGTTTTTTCAGGTACTTTAATTAAGATCAATTGTGATAATTTAAACTAGTTTCCGATTCTGGAAAAACAGAAAAAGTTATGACATAATGTCTTAATGAGATATGAGCAAAAGGAAACAAATTGATATTTCCTCCTATTTTGGTGGGGCAGCCATAAGTTCAAAGGACGTCTGCACGACTGAAAAACCTGCAACCGCTGCCAAGGTTAGCAAGAGAGTTTTGCACTTATCAACCGCAGAAAAATGGAAAACCACGCAACTAGCAGTATATAATGCAGAGGACTGGCTGCTTTTTTTAAAAGACACTGATGCAAACCAAGTAAAAGCATTGAAATGCAGTGCATGCACAAGATATTATACACAAATTTCAGGTGTCAAGGGTTTTTCTCCACAGTGGTCATCGGATGAAAAATGCACGCGACTTATGTTGTCAAGCGCAACAGATCATGCCACCAGTGAACCCCATAAACAGGCAATGATTCTGGTTATGAAACAAAAAGGTATGAACGTATCCGAGCGTTCTAAAGCCATGCAGGGTGTCCTTGACTCGCAAAAGCAAGGAAGCTTTTTGTCTGCCCTCGCGACACTTAATGAACAAGACTTAGAAAGAACGAAGAAGAAATTTCAAATCGCATACTACATCGCGAAAGAGGAATTGCCTATTGTGAAGTATAGTACAATGTTGGACCTTGAAGAGAGACTTGGAGTTGATATTGGTACAGCATACCGTAACAACAACTCTGGGGGAGTGTTTATGGATTACATAAGTGAAATTAGTATAATTACATAGGTGATTATTGAAAATTCTCCACGCTGATTGGTTGCCATTGAGGTGATTATTACGCGATAATCACCTAAGCGATTTTCAAAATGGCGGCCGAAGCCTTTTTGTCAATTAAATGACGAAGAAATGTGTATTTTCTTATTTTTTCCCAAATAATCACCTATGAAATTATACTAAAACAATTATTCACCTCAGGCTCGGTGATTATCGTGAATAAAAACCTCGACTTCGTCTCGGTTTTTATTCACCGATAATCACCTCGCCTTCGGCGAATAATTGTTAAGTATTGCGGAGGAATTAAAACAGAAACTAGCTAAAGTTCACTTTTACAGTGTCTTAACAGATGGCTCTACTGATGCGGCTACGTCTGAAAATGAAGCTGTGTTTGTGGTTCATTTCGATCCGGATCCTCCGGGATGTGACAAAGTCAAAGTTGTTGTAAGTTTCCTCAAGCTTAACTTCCTACAAACTGCTGGAGCAACCGGGATAGTAGAAAGTATTAAAGAAAGCTTCAAAGCAGTGTCAATTGATGATTTATTCCATAAATTAGTTGGTTTTGGAGCCGATGCGGCAAATGTGAATAAAGGTAACAAAGAAGGTGTAAAGGCAATTTTAAGAAGAGAAAACCCATGGTTGAATTTTGGTTGGTGCGTTGCACACCGCCTTGAATTGTCACTGAAGGATAGTTTGCAAGGGACCGTGTTCAACGAAATTGATGAGGTGATTTTGCGTATGCACTATCTGTATAAGCAAGCACCGAAGAAATTAAGGCAACTTAAACTGCTTGTAGATATATACGATGAGGGTGACGAGTTTGAAACAGGCGGTTACCGTCCCAAGAAAGCATCAGGTATATTACAGTAATCTTTCAGTTATTTTTGACAAGTTATGTTATACTCCAATATAAGAAAGCCAACATCATTCAAGATTTTTATCAGTAATTCAGTTTTACAGTAATTTGTATGATATGTTATAATGTATGAAATTTTTCTTGCAGGCACACGCTGGATTGCACACAAAGTTGCTGCTCTCGACGTTATTTTGGACAAATATGGCATATATCTTCAACATTTGGAGAATATATCAGAAGACAACAGTTTCCCTGCAGATGATCGTGCCAAACGTAAAGGTTGGCTAAAAAAATGGTCAAAAGCCAAGATACCTTTGCTCATCGCTCTTTTTATCGAAGTTTTAGCACCGGCAAAATGTCTGTCCAAATCTTTCCAGGCGGAGGACATTGATGTGGTTGCAAGCATCGAAAACGTTGAGAAAACCAAACGCCAGTTACATCGAATTTCTCGAAAGGAGCTGCCGACGGTTAAAAGGTTGCTCCAGAAAATTCAAGAGCGAGATGGAAAGTATCTCCTTCACGACGTTGTAATCCGAGGATACGAAAGAGCGGTTGAGACAACTGCGAAAGTGAAAGACGACCTCGTAGAGCGTGTCAAAAATGCAATTGAACAACGCCTCGAAGAAGATACTGAGGACGAAAGAGGCGAATTAGCCGCACTTCTTAACACGGCTGGCTGGGTGAAAGCGAAAGATGATGCTGTTGAGATCTTCGATCAAGATGTGGAGAGACTCTATGAGAGATATCGCATACCCTTGGAAAGAGCATGTTTTAGCGGAACAGTTGGAGAGCTTCTCGACCAATGGCACAACCTTTTAGAGCACGCGCTTGCTTACTTGTCCCCGGAAAGAGTTGACTACAGGGTTGTGTGGCATCAGCTATTTAACTGTAGCAGATCTAAGGAGTGGAATGCTATTTTAACTCTTATTGAGCTGTTATTCGTTCTTCCGGTGTCTAACGCTAAAGTGGAGGCGTTCTTTTCATTAATGAAACGTGTGAAAACTGACACCAGGGCATCACTCAAAGAACATCGTCTCAACAGCTTACTTCGTATCGTTACTGAAGGGCCGCCAACAAATGACTTCATCCTAACCACAGCCATCGACCTTTGGATGAGAGGCACTTGCACAGTACGCAGGCCAAACCAGTCTTATAGGTCTTACAAAGCAAGAGAAAAAAAGAAGATTGCCGAAACGCTTATTGACGTAGGGGTCGACACAAGCGAGGAAGACAGCGAATGACTATACTCTATAGCAATCTGTCGTACACATAAGTCTACAAATATTGCAGATTTAATTCAAACTTCAATAAAAAATTTTAAAAAAAGTTAAACTTCCTGTTCAAATGTGTATTTATAGTGCTGGCATATATTTAGATTTTTTTTCAAGTAATATCAGGCAAATCCTCCTGATCGGCCATATTTTTGTTTGATCGGCAAAAAGTCGTGATTGCCGATCACCATGATCGGGAACGTTGCGAACGTTATTTCGAGCCCTGCCATTGCTTGAAATCAATTGTAATCCATTGAAAATTCATGAAAGTTTTCATTGCCAGCAAGCAGAGAGTAAAGAGTTTATTGTCTGATTGAAATCCTACCTGAGTTGCATCAGTAATAATTCCAGGGCCTTTTTTAACATACAACCCCCCACAAAATCACATTTTGAAATCACATTTCCCCCTCCCTCACATTTATACAAACAAACAAGCGAAGAATAACAAATAGATAAATGGAAAGTAAGTTTTAGGCTTTGTCCTTGTTTAATAAAATCGACTTAAATTGTTACGTTTTTCTAACACTACATGTAAGTGATGATAAATTATTGTAAGTTAATAATTTTTTTAATTTTTTGTGTGTTTTTCCTGCTTTTATTTCAAATACAAGTATAGTTAGCATAAATTTTAGAGCAATTTTGGATGCTCAGAATGCCCTATTCATGTGTGGTATGTCGGCCACAAATGTGGTCTTCGGCCATTGCTATCCCCCTCTAATACATTATCTCACAGAAAGGTTCCTTTTCAAACCCCCCCCCCCCCCCACACACACACCTGGGAATATCCTTTAAAAAGGCCCTGTCCTCACCACATATTGATTTGTTACTGACAGTATAATAAATGTTGAATCTTCACATCGATATACAAGCATATAGCAATAGCATATGGATATCAAAATGTTGCGTCCTGTATGCTTGCATTGTAGAGGGGACACAGTGAGAGTAACACAAGCAATGCCTAAAGCCCATTTACACTACGCTCAATTTATGGTATGGTACGGATAAAATTGGTACCCATACCACTTTTTTGGTTATATTTAGGTAGTCCAAGAACCAAAAAAGTAGTACAGTACCAAAAATTGAGCGTAGTGTAAACGGGGCTTAAGTGTTTTACTTGCTTATCTTATGATTGCATTGTACTCATTGTAGTGAGGAGAAGGGTTATTTAGGCTTAATATATACTAAACTCACCACAAAAGCCATGTCCACAGTTAGTTATAAGCAAATAGTGGGGTGGCATTAAACATATAGGACAGGGTTCACCATCATTAATGTTCCTGGGAGGAGTTACTGGAGTTCTTTCATTATTTCCAGTATTTCCACCAACACCAAGCGTCTCTCTAGCCGCTTGTACATTCTCTGCTTCATCAGGATGTATACGCACGCCATACGATCGTTTTACAAGAACGGAGATAACTACAGGAATAAAAATTGCAAGAGAAGCTCCAATACCTATTAATACTTCATTCCCTACGCCTTCAACATACGTTTCTCGCGATTGGTCACTTTGTTTTGCAATTGAAGTATAAATTGCTTTCACAACATCAGCCATTTTGATTGTTGTCATTGCAAATATGCAAATCAGTCATGTTGCAAACATGGACTGGACTCGAAAACATGGACTCACTCACCAAGTCGCTGACTGAGTCCATGAGTTTCCGAGTCCAGTCCAGCCATGTTTTTCCAAAAATTCCCCTTTGTTTTCGGCACTTTTCGAAATTTGTATTACTATTTCCTTCTATTTCCTGCATTTTTATGTCTGGTCTTTTTTGAAGCCTTTTTGGATAAATTCTGAAAAGTGATGCAATCAGATGTCGGCTTGAGATCGGAAACCGGCGGAAATCACTCGTGTACACATGAGTCACTCCGAAACTTGAAAACAACAATTATTAGTAGTTTTACAATTTAGGTGTATATTATGAGTTCTGAAGCATTAGACAGAAGGATTTTATCTATATTGGACACGAAGGGCAGTGTTGATACTTTGGAATTAGCAAACGAATGGAAACTCGATCATCAAGCTGTGGTTGGCGCTGTCAAAAGTCTCCAAGTTTTAGATGAAGTGAGTATTTGAATGATAATTCAATATTCATCAGGAAATCTGTGAAATGTTTTTAATAAATTTAATTAAAAGGCTGTTTAATTGTCCTATCAATTTCTTAAAGATCTTTGTCATTTACGTGATATAAATAATACATAAAAGCCATAAAATAATAATATGATTGTGACCTCTGGACTGTGACCTAGCTAATAATCTTTAATATTGGATTAGAAAGTGTGTACCACATGACTCAACATGGTATTTCCACCATCCATAGACTTAGTGGTATGGTACTGTACAATTACTTTATGGTTTCCGTGTTTGGATGGCCTGATCCAAACATGCGGGAATGTTGCGAAAGCGCACGAAACACAAGACGAAGGCAAGTTGGGACTACCAACAGAATAGAAATCCAGTTTCATACCTTTAATCACTTGTCATGCCCTGTTTCCTTTGTGAAACTGTTTGAAACTTTGTGTCCGTGTCTTGCACAGGGAAATTTGAGATAGAAATCTAATACCGTTAATGAGATATTGAGTAATTTTAAACCAGAAATGGATTTCTATTTACAACTAGTGCCAGGCCTTTTCCGAGTTCTGAGATCACCTGCTGTGGATGTTTGTCAAGGGTATTTGACTGGTCCCTGAACCAATTACAGTGTGGAGCGCCGTTCCGAGCGATGTTAAGATGTGTTATTGTACACTCCGTAATATGTTAAGATGAAAATGTTCTAGAGTGTGCATTATATAATTTCCATACCCAGCGCAAGCAGAAAGATGTTGTCTGCCACGGCTGGGTCTTGAACCCGCGACCTTCGAATTACTAGATCGACGCTCAACCAACTGAGCTACACGGTCAGACGGATTTTATATATATATATATATATATATATATATATATATATATATATATATATATATATATATATATATATATATATATATATATATATATATATAGATAGATATATATATATAGATATATATATATATATATATATATATATATAGAATTAGGTTTCGTTGTTTACAAAAACATTTGGCAGAGTGCTCAATGGATATCCAGAGCATAATTAAATAAGTGCAACGACTCAACAAATTCCACTAGGCATCTTTATTACTATTAGTTTTGTACCACAAGATGTGGCACTCATCAGATAAATTAGCCTTATGCCCAGCAAAAAACCTACAGTATTTATGTACAAGTGGATGAAAGCTTTAAATTAATCCTATTTACAAAGCACGCAAAGCAATTATATTGTTACTTGATAAAATTGACAGGACGCGGAAGTATTAACAACACATCAGCATAACGCCAAGCTATTAAGATTGCGCGGTATATTTAAAACAAAAATATGCCTGTCTCGAGTGCATGCCCTTTAAATGTTAGCTAAAAGAAATTTTTTCGCATGTCTGCATGAAGACACTAATTCGTTACGTTTGTTCAAAGTAGCCAGTTCAGGTTTACATATAATAAAGTATTTTTCCCACAGGCAGAGATTACATCTATTAGAAGCAGGGCTGTAGGGTTTGGCCCGTTTCAAGGTTTATATTATATATATATTTATATATATATATATATATATATATATATATATATATATATATATATATATATATATATATATATATATATATATATATATTTATATATACTTTTACGCATTGAAGGACTGACCTCCGAAATGCAACGAACATCATACCTTAACAAGTCGTTCTCAGCTTGACCTTGTACTGTAGCTCAGACGGTAGAGCAACGTTCTAGAAATGCGAAGGTCGCGGGTTCGAATCTCAGCCACGGTCAAGTAGAATTTTCTGCTTGCACGGTTTGGTATACACTCGTCTGAAAACAACTCAAAAACCGCTACATAACGTTGCACGAGTGGAATCGTAAACGTGGGAAACCACAACATTCACATACAACATTGCCAGACTAATAGCTGGCTTTACGCATTGAAGGACTAGCCTCCGAAATGCAACTAACATCATAACTTAACAAGTCGTTCTCAGCTTGACCTTGTAGCTCAGACGGTAGAGCATCGTTCTAGAAATGCGAAGGTCGCGGGTTCGAATCCCAGCCGCGGTCAAGTAGAATTTTCTGCTTGCCCGGTTTGGTATACACTCGTCTGAAAACAACTCAAAAACCACTACATAACGTTACACGAGTGGAATCGTAAACGTGGGAAACCACAACATTCACATACAACATTGCCAGACTAATAGCTGGCTTTACGCATTAATTGAAGGACTAACCTCCGAAAGGATTAACTAATATGAGTTTACTCATCAGGAAAAGCGTGTCCTTGAGCCTGAATGTACCGTTGTGCTCTAGAAATCATACCATCAAAAGCGTTTTGGATCATTTGTTGATCCAAAGATTCGCGAGCAGAAACGATTGCCTCACGCAATTGTCTAAGATTCCTTGGCTGCTGATCAAGCTGCACGTTCCAAATTGTTTGCTTTAGATAGCCCCAAAGAAAAAAGTCACAAATTGCCAGATCAGGAGAGCGTGGGGGCCAGGGCCAATCGCCGCGTTTGCTCATTATTCGACCGGGAAATTGTCCTCGAAGATACCGCATCGTCGCGTTGCTTGTGTGACATGGAGCGCGGTCTTGCTGCCACCACATATCATGCCTATCGATATTGTGGATGAGAAAATCTCTTTGGATGACGTTATAGCCAATTATTCTCAAGTATTCTCTGCTGTCGAGATTTCTTTCGATAAAATGTGGACCCAAAACAACACCTGTTCTTGCCAATCCAACCCATACCATCACTTGGTCGGCGCCTTGAGAAAATTCAACATAATGATCCGGCTGGTGGCCGTCCCCCTTTGCTGCGTATTTTATGACATTTCTTGAATTTATTTCAGAATTTAAGCTAAAAATTGCTTCGTCGGATACGATTAGCTGGTCAAGGAAATCAGGATTCTGCCCTGCCGTGTTGACAAACAACCTCGTTCCCAGGCTCTTTGCTCTTTGGTTGACAAATCGATTGCAGAATGCCAAAGAGAGACTGTCGGACCACATCTATATTTTCCTGAGTTCTGACAGTTCTTAATCGACCGCTTCTTCCTTTGTTAAGATTGTGGCAAGTGCCTTCTCGCACGAACTTCTCAAACATTGCTTTTATGGTTACCTTACTCGGCACTGGAATACCATGCCATCTTACTGGCCACCGCCTTATTACTTCACGCCCCGACACGAACATTGTTTGTTCTAGCGTATTCGATACAAATCCAAACTCTTTGGTCTTTTGTTAACTGAGGCATCTTTAAGAATGAAAATCTAATCGACAATGTTTATTTCATTGCGAATTTTACCGCGACCTTCGAATTACTAGATCGACGCTCTACCAACTGAGCTACACGGTCAGATGGTCATATATATATACGGTCATATATATATATATATATATATATATATATATATATATATATATATATATATATATATATATAGATTGTAATTTTCAAAATCAAGATTAAAGACACAGTTCAACCTTTTGAATGATGGTTTTTATGGCGCATTACAAGCCTTTTAATTGAAAAAATTAACTAGGAAAATCAATTAAGCATAATTCAAGATCAGTGATTTCAATGTTTTTAACATTTTTAAACATTTCTAATGTTAAAAACATTGAGTTCACTGATTTTGAATTATGCTTAATTGATTTTCCTAGTTAGTTTTTTCAATTAAAAGGCTTGTAATGTGCCATTCTACAGTGTGTATCAAAATAATTCGAATCCAAATTTGGCGTGTAATAACCATAGAAATATTAGACCTAGAATGCGTGCTTGGTCACGTGACCGGTGTCCAAATTGAAAACAAAAATGCCCTTATAAATCCGCCATGTTGAATTTGAGCAGGAGTGCAAACTACAAAGTATAAACAAAGCTAAAACTATAAAGTTTTCAACATCAAAACGTTTTGTATTTGTAGTTTGGGGATATAATTTGAAATAGTAAGTTCCTTAAAGGCTCAAAGCAAATGTGCCGTTACAAAACGGCCATGAAAATCGTGCAGCTTGTATAAAAAACAAATAGTTTTTTGTGTAGTTTCGCGTATAAAATATAATTTACTCATAAAACATTTTTGCTTGCTCTGAACGTATAAACTGTTTTGCTAATACTTTATGAAATTACGAAATGATAGTTCATTCTTCGTCTGGTTTCATTTTTCTTCAATCTAAACGAAGTATTTTCATGTTTTTGAAACAAAAAATATTTTGTTGTCGATATTAAAACTGTAAATCGCCTAAATGGTCGTCAAAAACATAGTTTCAAAAGCGTTGCTTCAAGCTCAAGCAACGTATAGAAAAATATAAAAAGTAGTTGTGTAAGTTTAAAAAGATTATTCAACACCATTTATATTATAAAACAGTTGAAATATATTTTTTAAAACATACCTATTGAGTTTGAGTTTGTCTTGATTTTTCGTGTTTTGTTTTGGCTTGCTCAACAACGTTGAAAATGTATTTTCAAACGACGATTTCTGTATATATTCTGTTCAGAACTATAGCTTTTCGTAAAAAAACCCACGGGAATGGGTTTTTCTCCATTAAAAACACTTTTTTTCCACTTCAAGTCTCGATATAATTGTTTTTGCAAACTTTGTTGAAAAAAACAATTCGCACTCCCGGCAACCGCGCGAAATTCCTTGCCGCAGGAGTCTGGGACTAGCCAAAATGCCCTTATAAATCCGCCATTTTGTGGAGACAAAATTTTTACTGAGAAGAGATAGGAGCACGCATTCTATGTCTAATATTTCTATGGTAATAACGCAGAATATATTTGACAAATTCGGTTGGTTTTTACACCATTGTTAAGTTCATTTATTTACCTTTCAAATGACATGCTGTACGCGTCATTTAGTTGGTAAATGAAGGAGTATTGCTTTGACCAAAAAAGTCCATAAAAATCACAATTTTCCGCCGATGGGAATTGGACATTTTTTCTTTCAAAGTTAGTCCACTGAGCTATACTATATTACTGGAGGACCTGCACGGGAAAAAAAAGTGAAGCCAAAAACATGGCGGATTTCGGCCTTTGCTGACGCCATCTCCATGACAACTGGTCCGTATTTCTCATGGTAATTACCACTGACCAGGCTCGGATCTGAGCCCGCTACAATTTCCACCCCCCCCTGGTTTTCTTTAAAAAACTTTAGGTTTTTGCAATTTTGCTCGGGTTTGTAGTATTTTCTCGATATTTGAATCGATTTTTAAAATGTTTTCGAGATATTTTTTCTAAACTTGGTTATTGGTTCAAAGATGTGCAAGTCTACGTGTTATTCTTCCCGAGAAAGACAATGTGAGCAAAGCTAGCCAAAGAGGATATTTGAATCAGCGAGCTATAAACAGGTATTTCATTCAATTTTATTTATGCTTTATCTTATCTCACATAAAATTGGTAGGCTTAACTTAAGCTTGACGATGAAATGCAATCTTTTTGTTAAGAAAACAGCCTTTTGCTGGTGTTTTTGGTGTAATTTGGCAATCTGTTATCTGTATATTTCAAAATTTGGTT
>CACRXK020014866.1:0-12723 GCA_902702795.2 Paramuricea clavata
GTCCACAAGATAGGAAATATTAATAACATTCCAACGGTCGGGTCTCGACCATTGGAATGTAAGCCTGCGCAGAACGTATGCGTAGAATGGACTTTACAGTACATGGTCTTTAAGTGACATTATTCATTCCAGAAATTTAACTCCAACTAAACTTAATAACAAACATTTGTTTTTTAATTAACTTGTACCTGGGTGATCAAATGAGCTGATCATCATGGCTTCTTGTTCGACATCAGCTCTGCTAGCTTTTCCTTTAAATTGTTTCACAGCAACCACAAACCCTCGGTAATTTTTTTTTCACATACACCAAATGTTCCTTCTCCGATTTTGTTGTCACCTCCTGACAATTCCTTTAAATTTGGTAGTTCAATTTCATGCAAAGATGATCTACATAATATTAAAATATAGTATAAAAATAATTAAAAATTATTTATTGTTTAGCAGATTACACTGCATGTGCCTTTATAAAATGGATTAATAACATCTCAATAATCCAACTTGTGCTTCTATGTACAGTACCCCTATAGGCCATAGGGTGGGGCATTTGCACTGCTGTTTTAGTCACCTACATAAGATGTTAGTGTAAAGTGGCCTGTCTAGCTGAGATATGTTCAGGTGAGAATGGGAAGCTTTGAAGAAGGGAAAATTTTGTAGGTATCACCACTGTAGCATCCAGGGGCATAGGAAGCATGAAAAAGTTGGGGGGGGGGAGAATTTTCTTTCTTTCGAGGGGCACTTGTGAAATGAAAAGAGCACCTAAAATATTTTTCGTGCAAATGTTGGAGGCGGGGGAGGGAGGGGAAGGAAAAATCATAAATCAAATTCCATAACATTTTCTATTTAAAAATGTGGCATGCTTGGTAGGCTTGGGCGGTTTTGCTTAAAATCAAAACCGAAAAACCGTCTGATTCTAAACCGGTAAAACCTGAAAACCGGTTTTTTCCCTTTAATTTGTATTTCAACTGAATGAGGAGGAATTGTGGTATTTTTTTGACATAAGCAAACGAACAGAACATGACAAAACGCAAAATTGTGTAAAGGTAATCTAAAACGACTTCAGTTTTAAAATAAAAGGGTCAAGAACGCATTTGAAAACTTACCCATGTTTAATTAGTGTCATGTTTTGAGAATTAGGATTGAGTTTCGGGCGTTGATAGTAAACAATTTCGTAATGACGGTTTTCCGGTTTTTGTAAAAGCTAAACCGAAAAAACCGGTTTGAAAATAAAACCGAAAAACCCCCGAAAAACCGGTAAACCGCCCAAGCCTAATGCTTGGTAAGCAGGATAGGGGCCTCTTTTTTGAAATCAGGGACCATTTTATCGAAATCTGCTATATGCTCTCTCGCTGAAGCATTCCGGACAGCACACCCAGGCATAAAACTTTTAAGACTTATTTAAATATATCAAAGCAGCAAGTAGAGAGAGCCTGGGATTAGGCTGGACAAACGTTATATGTAGTTGTGTTTCAATCAGGGCTGTGTTTCTGGAGGGCACCCCCTCCCTCCCAGTATGCCTGTCTTCTTTATCAGACATTTAGAATATTGCCTTCATAATAAATAAAACAAAAGTTGATGGCATTTATTATATAAAGTATACTACTTTATATAGAGATTTCAAGCACTGCTAAAACTGATCATTTCACATGTGAGATTATTCATGATAATTTCACATGTGAAAATTATCGCTTTTCAATTGTTGCTTTTCTGTAAAAAATATCGCTTTTCAAAGACTGTCCTTTATATAATAAACAGAAAAATACATGGGTGCTTGGAAATACCAGATTTATTTCTCGTGTTGAAATATATTTGGTATTTATGCGCACCATGTATATTTATTCTCTATTTATGTAATGATATTCTGACTAGTAGTAACACAAAGGGCCATTCCATTTAATGCACACACCCCCCCCTATGGATGAGGTCAATAAAATTTGAACCCCTAAGAAAAAAGATCAAGTGCCGACACAAACACTCCCCCAGAAATTTTTGCCTTACCCCTCAGAAAAAATGCAAAGATCAAAGGATGCCGATGCACACAACCCCTCAGAAGACTTTTTCAAACCCCCTCTGAAATTCTCGCCGATAGGGGGGGGGGGGGCTGTATATTAAATGGAATGGCCCAAATTGTGTATAATTATTTGCTATATGCCAGCAGCTATATATACAATAAATTTTTTATGACCATGACCTTTTGCATTGTCGAGTTTTGCTGTTTTGAGACCACTTCATTTGATAAACTATACACAATTTCTATAATATGTACTTACACATGGCTAGTTGTGGCACGCAATGACCTTTCCTGTCTCCACTTTCTGCAATAATATTCTGCCTTCGAACGTAAACCATATGTTTCTGCCTGGGTTGTGACTTTGAGCTCGTTCTCGATCTGTCTCTTTATTTTGTCTTTCAGACGGCATTGCTTTGCATTTCTAAACTCTTTACGTTTTTTTCTCGCAATTTTTTGTTACGTCTACTGCGTTTACGACGCATTTCCTCAGCGTTATTTGGTCTTGAAAGACGTCGTTGCTTGGAAGGTAAACAATTACTCTGCTCAGCCTCTGGTAGCACTGGGTTTGAAACATCCAGACGTCTGCGCTTCCCACCGTTCAACAAGTGCGCCACTCGCTGTGTGGAATGCTGGTTAAAATGCGCCATTTCAACCGGCTTAGCGCAATAAATACTACCGAAGACTTCACAGAGTTTTAGCGTTTCTCTACGTACCAAACTGTCGTTGCGAACTGGAAAATAACATGTATTAAATTCCCGCGCGCGCGGTCGGGTAAATTGTCCCGGTCGGGTAAACTGTCCCCGGTATGGCTGTAACATTTTCGTACATGGATCTGTTTGTTCAATCGATGAATCAAAACAATGGCGACTTGTCTTTGATGATGCATTATGTTCGGTATAATTTGTGAACTGCTCAGTACAGGTAAACAAGCTCAATTTTTACTTTACTCACTGCTTTTTGGACAAAAAGAGTTTGACTTGTACATGTGTGACCTCCCCAGTGTAACAGAAGAAATACGAGTCAACGAGAGATTCCTACTGTGAAAATATATACAGCCAATAAAATCACTTGCGATCGGATGGCGCTCAATTTTAAACAGCATACCGGTATGTACGAACTGCCAAGGTTCGAAGTTCTTTCGCGACTCAGGCACACAGTCACAGTATACTATAACAAGCTACCTCAAAATTTCGACATGGCTACCGGCGTTTCTCTACCAGACGAGTATGTTTTGTTGTTGCAAAATGTTGTAGAGGAGAACAGGCTCCTCAGAGAACAAATGGCTAGTTCAATCGCTAGTAATGAAACTGCTCTGAAGAGCATCAACGACAAAGTGAACGTTATGGCTCGAACAAGTACTGCCAGACGATCGCGAGTAAGACAGACTGGACAAAATAAGCAGAAAGTCCCCAAAGCTTGTAGTGTAAAGTATGGAAACGTTGAGTATGTTTATAAGTTTATTTTCATTTGAAGAAATCAGATAATGCTAATTTATATTCTTATAATTTGACTTTGAATGTTGGGGTATTTGAAATAGATATTTGGCGCCAAAACTTCCATCAGAAATTATATTAAATTGTCACATATTCATAATTATAATTGTCCATCATGGCCACTGTAATAGTATGTTCAAACCTTAAAGTTAAATGTTTGTTCACTGCATGTTTCGCTCGCCACTCTGGTTTAAATAAATGATTTAATACAAAGCCCAGTCGAATTGTAATCAAGACCCAACGTTTCGACACACCAGTCTAGTGTTCTCATCAGGGGTGATCTAAAGATGCAATCGTGTTAGGCACTGTCATCCCTATTCAAAGCATGATTACTAATATTTATATACCACACTTCTAGGCAAAGTCTTTGACCATAGCGATTGTTTGTGGTAATTACTTTAGAGTTTTCCCATGCAATCTTGTGTTTGGTGTTATTGTAACATTCATGTTCTGCTAAAGCTGATTTTCCCTTATCTGAAGTTGAAACAGCCTTTTAATGTTCTTCTAGCTGTGTACCAAAGTGGCATTTAGACTGACCCAAATACTCTTTCTCGCAGTCCCCGCATGGTATAGAATAGACAGCATGAGTTTTCTGATTTGTTTTAACAGGATCTTTTGCCTTTGCGAAAATAATTGGCTTATAAAAGTCAAAACTAAAAACCCTATTTGACTTTAGGCCATATATTTTATAACAAAAAGCTGTTTCAGCTTTAGACAAGGGAAAATCTGCTTTAGCAGAACATGTATGTTACACCAAACACAAAATTGCATGGGGAAAACTCTAAAGTACTGTACAGTAATTACCACAAACAATCGCTATACAGTAAATATGAATAAGGATGACGGTGCCTATTTGCCAGAGGAATACATGCACCTCACTGGCAGGCGACATCATCCCTTGGGTATTTAAGAAGCCACAATTGCTTCTTTTGATCACCCCTGATGAAGACACTAGACTGGAGTGTCGAAACGTTGGGTCTTGATTACAATTTGACTGGCCTTTGTAATCATTTATTTAAACCAGAGTGGTGAGCGAAACATGAGCGATCCTATATCTTGCATAATCTGACTAATATTGATTAGAAACCGAATTAAAACAAATTGAATAAATGCATAAACAATAAAGTTTGTTTTCATTTGTTAGCTGTTGCTACCAAGCCTACCAAATTACAAACAAGTGCCAATGTAAAATATTCTAAGACCTGTTTACCAGGCTGGCCCACTAAGCGAGACAGCTTGGTAAGCGAGATCTCGCTGTGCAGTTATTTTTATAGTAAAAATTATTGTGCATTTATATGCATAAGCGGGCTGGCCTGGTTGACAAGAACTCGCTTGAAAGAGGCGAGATCTCATTTACTGAGATGGAAATTTCTCGATATAAAAACTGAGAAGCGGGCTAGCCCGGTTGCCAAGATGAAAGTTCAACGATACTGCCGCAAGCTATTTTTAACTTGCTATCAAAACAATGTCAAAATAACAAAATTGTTCCGGCACGTGGGACAAAATTTTCCAATATAAACAAGAGGAAATTCATCCCACTTACTAGGCTGTCTCGCTAAGCATGCTAGGCCGGCTTCCATATAAACAGGCCCTATATCTTTCTTGTTCTTTGTGTGGTGTACATGAAATAAGTCTTTACTGGTAGTGACAGCTTAATAACATGACTAGAGGGAAATTATAGCAATTAAATTGCCTGACGCCGAGGGATGATTTGTGAAAACCCGAGGACTTTCACAAATTTTCCTGAGGCAAAGGGCAATTTAATTGCTTTTTTCCTGACTAGTCATGTTATTAGTTTGTAATATTATGATCACTGTGGGTATCGAGTGTAGGCTTGGGCGGTTTTGCTTCAAATCAAAACCGAAAAACCGTCTGATTCTAAACCGGTAAAACCTGAAAACCGGTTTTTTCCCTTTAATTTGTATTTCAACTGAATGAGGAGGAATTGTGGTATTTTTCTGACATGAGCAAACGAACAGAACATGACAAAACGCAAAATTGTGTAAAGGTAACCTAAAACGACTTCAGTTTTAAAATAAAAGGGTCAAGAACGCATTTAAAAACTTACCCGTGTTTAATTAGTGTCATGTTTTGAGAATTAGGATCGAGTTTCGGGCGTTGATAGTAAACAATTTCGTAATGACGGTTTTCCGGTTTTTGTAAAAGCTAAACCGAAAAAACCGGTTTGAAAATAAAACCGAAAAAACCCCGAAAAACCGGTAAACCGCCCAAGCCTAATCGAGTGTACTGTAGGTGTTGATCTGTTTTGAATGCCGTATGATTGTGGGATGAACACTATTCGTATATATGCACACACATATCCCACAATTGACATGCTCAAGATTGCGGAATAAAAAATGGCAAAGTGATTGTTTGTATGTGTATGTGTACGGGACGATGTTGTCAGACACTGTCCATAGTTGTGCCGATTATTTTTGATGAGGTACAGCTCTCCAATGAGAGGTAATGAGGTATTTACCTGGGAAATTTAGTACAAAACAAAATATTTCTTTGTCTTCTAGTTTTCCCTCATCAAGCATGCAGGGGAAAATTACAAGACAAAGAAATTTTTCCCCGCCCTGGAAAATTTAGAAGACAAAAGTGTATGCATGTCTATGACAGAAATTCCCTTTCAGAACAATGAAAATCGAGGTGATCATGGTATTACAATATTAATCCATTAAGGTCCAAGACGTTTCCCTTGACAAGTAGAATTGTCTTGTGTTAGACAGAGTAAATACCAAAGTAGTGCATTGCAAATCGATATACCAAACAGAGTATATAACATATTGTATATCCATGCATTGCATTATAGTACTGTATATACATATTTTAGAGGTATAGTCCTGTTAAATTGATAGTGCATGTTTAGTTTCGGTTGGTACTTGAAAACACGATTACAAATACAGTAACATACATTTAATATTTATTAATTTATTTTTTGTTTTAATACTATAGAATAATCTCCGGAGAAAATCAAGGCACTCAATACTGTCGATGAAAATTTGCACTTTAGATTGAATGAAAGGTACTGTATAGTCACAATCTTATGTGATGTTTATAATATAAAACTTCAAATTTGGGGTTGTGAGTACCTGCTATACTGCAGTTCAGATTATGATTTATAACCTTATCAACTTAATGGTTTTTGTCTGCTTAAAACAGTTCAGGAAAACTGTACGTACGGTACAGTATCTACAGTAGTTAAACTTGTTAAGTTTCATAATCCTGATGACTGTACATTACCATCTATACATACAGTAGTGTACACTATAGAGATTTTGTTGGCATCTCACCCAACTGAAATCATGTTTTGACAGCTTTGTACATACTGTAGATACAGATTTGTAGGTCAAATGTAAAATTTTATATACATATACTAGACCTAATCAGGCATCAAGCTATACATAGTTCTAGTTTTCCACAGCTGCTTCTGTTTAGGTCTAATATATTATAATTATAAAATTTCACACTTGAAAATTCCCCCCTACAAACTCCTTCAACAAATCCTTCATAGAGTTTTCCCTTTATAGCAATTCAGGGTTGTACTTATAGGTCAACCTACCATGATTGTCATGTTATATTTGCAGTGACTCTATTGGTGGATTTAGGGGAAGGGTTACAGGAGTTGTTGGGAAACGGTTGGTATGGGCACCCCTGGAAAATGGCTACTGTAACCCAGAAAATTGAAAAAATGGCTACTGTAACCCAGTTTTACTGTACTTCATTATGTACTGTACGTATGTGCTAATATCAATCTTGCTTGCCATTTCCTTAGCCCGGAATCTCAGGAAAATGCTCAACTCTTTGGCAGACTAATTCAAGAAATTCATCATGAATTTGGTGGAGCAGAAAATTGTCCATGGTCACCTGTTGTTTTGAAAGGTTGATAAATTTTGCTGATATTTGCTCGTTCAATTAATTAACCTTGAAATTTTGTAATCTAAGATCAAGTAAAATGTATACTGTTTATTAAGTCTAGGACTCGAAGGCCCTGTTCGGCTACCATACATCACATTGTGTAAATAAATAAAATGTGAAAAATCGTATACTGTACGTATAAATGGGACTTCAATGATCTGGTTTCTTGCACTTCACTTGGTGGTATTAATATTTGAATGCTGTTCTTAGGGTTTGTAATCCAAGTGAGTATATATATTTATATATATACATGTGTATATACAAGTGAGTATATACAAGTGAGTATATATAGTATGTATATATGTATGTAATCCAAGTGAGTATATATATACATATAGTCCACCTTATCACAACCCGCACACCCGATCACCTATATATACATGAACTTACGGTTACAGCTCAACAGCTGGCCTCTGTAGCTCAGTTGGTTAGAGCGCTGCACCGGAATCGCAGGGCTGTAGGTTCAATTCCTACCAGAGGACCTTGTGCTGCATTTTTCGCAGTCGCTCCTGGTCAGGTCTTAAAATGTATATATATACTCACTTGGATTACAAACCCTAAGAACAGCATTCAAATATTAATACCACCAAGTGAAGTGCAAGAGACCAGATCATTGAAGTCCACCTTATCACAACCCGCACACCCGATCACCTATATATACATGAACTTATGGTTACAGCTCAACAGCTGGCCTCTGTAGCTCAGTTGGTTAGAGCGCTGCACCGGAATCGCAGGGCCGTAGGGTTCAATTCCTACCAGAGGACCTTCTGCTGCATTTTTCGCAGTCGTTCCTGGTCAGGTCTTAAAATGTATATATATACTCACTTGGATTACAAACCCTAAGAACAGCATTCAAATGTACGTATAAATCCCTATTTGTCATAGGTGATAAATTACTGAAACGTAACATTTCAAACAAAAGCAAACGTGTGAAAAGGTTTGCAATGTATGCTTGAATGTAAATAGTATAGTTATAGTTAATTTATTGTACGATCATCGAGATTAAAATTTTTAATTGTTTCTGACGTTTCGGCTACAGTACATATATATATATATATATATACATATATATATATATATATATATACGACAGCCATTATCAAAGACGTATTACAAAAATTACAGAAACGTCAGAAACAATTAAAAAATTTTAATCTGGATGATCGTACAATAAATTAAATTAGTGGAAGAACCTGGATTCATGCCCTTCACTTCAGTGAATAGTTATAGTCCATAATTGTACACTTGGGATCTGTACCATTAATGTACAGGTGAGGACACTGTCATCCATATTAACCAAACTACACTAAATACCAGTGTTTTAGGCAAAGAAGAAAAGTGAACACGGAAGCTGATAGTTTACATTTATTTTTATTTAGAAGCATTCAGGCGATACCATGTCTCATGTAAAGCTAAGCAAAAACGAGTTGCCAGTGGTAAAGACGAAGACCATAATCGTTCATGCAGAAGGAGAAGCCGAAAGGATGAGGTGAGTTTAATTGTGGTTTAATCAGCGTATAATGTTCTCACTTTCCTCTTTTGTCTAATTTATTGATGTCATTTAAGAAGAGAAAGGTTCAACAGGGGCAGGGCTGGAAATAGAAGCTCGATGCTTATTTTTCACGACGAGATTTCTTTGCACATTTAAAAGTGTAATATTCTGTAGACATATAGGCATAGCATAATATAAATTATGATTCATTATCTATGACAATGTTTATTGTTTTGTCAACGTTTGTATACAATTCCTATATAATATTACCTTCGTCGTCATGTTTGTATGGTTTAAGCCTACTTTCCATTTGGTCGTTAGTTGTCGCTGGCACAACAAGTGGTAGATGTAAATTCACATTTAATAACCTTTAAGAAACAAACTTTTTTGGTATTAAACTTGTCTTTAATCAACAATAATACTGGTGTTAAATGTGATTAAATACGTACTTAAGCAGCTTTAATGCGCCTTTAATTAGGAAAATTAAGGGCATATTTAATAACATTTAATCGATTTTAGTATCACGTTACTAAAATCGTCGTTAATACACTTAATGTAGCAAACTAAAGGTGATAAAAGAAACATTTAGTAACTTTAATAATTCGCATTAAGTGCAATTAAACTCGAATAAAATACGCATTTAATACTACTTTAATAGCATATTAAAGACGCGCTTTTCGTCCTGTGACAAAGAGTATTTTACACATATAGCCGTTCCGCAAATGACGAAAAGTTCAAGGGATATTCAAGATTTTGTGGATATGAAATTTAGAATCTTTGGTCAAGCGGTGAGTAAATATATGATTGTTTCGGTTTGTGTAATGTTTTGACGGCACTTGACCCCCCGTTCAAAAGGTTATTTTGTGAGGATTTCAATGGTGGGTTTTATTTAAAAGGGGGGTCAATACTCGCCGAGATATTTATACTAGAACGATGGGTCGTAATATGATGCGAATGGCTTGTGACCGAAAAGAGTTAATAGTCCTATCGTCAATGTACATGTTCTTAATGACATTCCATAGCACACTCAGGCAGTCAAGCCCATATGGCACAACCCTCACAAACACCTTGTATTGTTGTACAAAAACCGTGTTTAGTTGTATATGCGCGACACACAAGAACGAAATTCTTGGTGCTACCATCTTGAAACTGAGAGGAGATTTAGTAAATATACAATTTTTCGCTTTGCCTTTAATTATTAAATTTCGTTCGTTACTCAGCACTTTCCATTGGTGAATCCAATTATTCCAATGTACGCCATCTTCACAAAGCATGGTCCAAAACACGGCCGATTTCCACATAGGAAGCAAACATGCATGTAAATGTCGAATTACTCGTGGGATCAGGACAGTCGGAGGAAAAAGCCAATTGTTATTAAAACCCCAATTCTGTGTAAAAGTATCCACTGCTTCTGTGCCTATCTGGTAAAATCGGGAATTAAATCTTGGAAGTTTGGCGTTATAAGTACAAGCAAACCTGTCCACTGTATAAGGGCCCCATAACTTATCGAATTCTGTAAAGACAAAGTCGTTAATTGTATAGTCGTCATAATCTAGAATGTGACCTATAGAATCCGCTTGGATATTAAATTCTCTAGGGACCCATTTGACCTCCAAATGAATATGCGATGCTAAACATACTTCAAACAAATGTAACGCCATGGTATGCAATTCTGAATTTCTACTCCCTTTAGATACTATGGAGACAACGTTCTGATTATCAGTAAACCAAGCGATTGTTCGATTGTGAATATTAAGTGTAAATGCATCTAAGGCTAAAAGAACTGTTCTTAACTCCCACCAGGTTGAACTCTTACTTTGCTCTTCTTCTGTCCAGTTGCTGTGAAATACTTTCTCATCTATGTTTAGAATTGCTCCGCATGCACGATCAGAGGCATCTGAATAGACAACCTTCGACGGAATTTCGTTATCTTGCCAAATTTGTTCACTATTTAAATGCAAAACATTATGAAACCAGAATTCAAGTTCCGATGTGGTCATGCGATCCAACAAAACGTTGTGCTGCCAGGAAAAAGTGCTATTTATTAGCCTGTATGCTGACCGAGTCATAAGCCTGACCACATTCCCGGCTGCCATTTCTAGAGAAATTATCTGTCCTACTACGGAAGACAAATCTTTAACGTGAATAAAGCCTAGGTTCGTCTCAAGTATTTCGTCAAGTGCGGCTTTGAGTTTTTTAATTCGCTTGTCCGTAGCCTGTATAATATTGTCTTTTGTATTAATTGAACACCCTAACCAGGTCACCAATTGAACCTCTCTTCATTCACTATGAATCCTGCCTTCAATAAGTCTGAATGCACTAATAAACTATGACGTTTGGCTACTAAAGGAGTCCTTCCTGCCCCAAACCGTCATCAAGATACACCGCAATTGAGATGCCCTTATTTCTCCAAAATTTTGTCAAAGGTTTCAAAAGCTTGGTAAATATAAATGGCGCTGAAGAGAGGCCAAATGGTAAAACACAAAATTGAAAATATCTGAACTCCGAGTCGTCAAAATCCCATGCAAACGATAGATATTGTCGATGTTCCTCATATATTTCAACATGATGATATGCTGACTTCAAGTCAAATTTGAGCATATAGTATTCTTTATCAATACGCTGAATAAAAATCTTAATATCTTCACATTTAAATTTCTGTTTGTAGACACATTGATTGACATGTCTATAGACCAGGCGGAGAAGGGGGGAATAGTCCCCCGACGGGGAAATTTATGAAACGAAGTGAACTTGGTCAATTTTGGGGTGCTGAATTCGAAAATCGTTGGTATACAGGCCGTGGACTTCAGCCTCGTTTTCGCGTTTAAAGCCTCGTTTTGATGCGAAAACGTTATCCGCTCGATTGAAGCGAAAACAATGAATAATTTGTTTAATATACGCACTTTTAGGTATTTCTAGGTGCAGAATTCGAAAATTGATTGCATTCGGACGATAAACTGGGCCATCTGCCTCGTTTCCGAGATTTATAGCTGCGTTTTTACGCTTTGAAACCACGTTTTCCGATTTTAGTTACTATACATATTTAAACTACATTTTATTTAATCGCTTTAAAAACCTGTAAACATGTTAATGCTCATCATCCTCCATATCATCGTCGATGTCATCTCCAATATAACTATTTTGCTCGAAATCAAACTCGTCACTTTCTTCTTCTCTGTCAATTAACATTTCGCTAACGTCATCGGGGTAAGCAACACTGTCCCAGATAACTTTTCCATCTTCTTTCCAGCCATGACATGTTTGGTCATCAAGATCGAGGATCAAGTTTTTAGCATTCCTGAAAATGAATGCAACATAATTTGCACGCATTATGTGAAACTTGAGGTTGGTTGCACAAGGTGGCACAAGGTGGCAAAAGGCTAAGATCAACGACTTTCTTCTCTTTCGTAAATTTTTGGACAAACATCTTATGTCGAAGTTTGTTCACCGAAGACATCACCTTGTTACCGTATAATGCACAAACGAACCTTTCTAAGCCCTCTGAAAGATGGTCAGGAACTTGAAGAGAGCTGCCTAGCTCAGCAAAGAAACTAATAAATTCTTGGCTTTTCAGCATCGCTTTCCAAACAGCCATCTTCCCTTTCCTGAAGAAACTTGAAACGTAGTCGTTACCAGAAAACGTGTGCAAACCAATCAGAGCCTTTCTTTTCTCATGATCTAATGTTAACGACGTCACATCTATAATTTTTCTAGCTTTTCCAGTCCCGTTGTCGATTAGGATTTTAGCGGCACAAAAATCATGCGCCACAAACAGGGCAAGAATATCGATATCTCCAGAAGGTGATCAA
>CACRXK020014867.1:0-12723 GCA_902702795.2 Paramuricea clavata
TTTTGTGTATATATTTTGTAATCCAAGTGAGAATAGTTTGTAATCCAAGTGAGAATATACAAATGTATATATTCTCACTTGGATTACAAACCCTAACATTCTAATATTAATTAAGTCCACCAAGTGAAGTGCAAGAATCCAAATTATTGAAGTCCACCTTATCACAACCCGCACACCCGATTACCTAAATATACATGAACTTACGGTTAAAGCTCAACAGCTGGCCTCTGTAGCTCAGTTGGTTAGAGTGCTCCACCGGAATCGCAGGGCCGTAGGTTCAATTCCTACCAGAGGACCTTGTGCTGCATTTTTCGCAGTCGTTCCTGGTTAGGTCTTAAAATGTATATAATTATTCTCACTTGGATTACAAACCCTAACATTCTAACATTTGAAATTAAGGATTTGGAGGTTTTGCGATCACTGATAACTTGATAATAATATAAAACAAAACACTTCTATCTCCAACTTTTACAATCACTGATAAATTGATAATAATTTAAACCAGTCAAGTTGAAATAGAGAATAATACATGGGTGCACGAAATACCAGATTTATTTCGAGTGTTGAACATGAGTGTGCAGCGAACAAGTGAGCGCAGCGAACGAGTGAGATGTCATGTTCAACACAAAAAATAAATCTGGTATTTCCAACCACCCATGTATTTTTCTATTTATTATATAAAGGACAGTCTTAAATGAAAAGCGATAATGTTTACAGAAAAGCGATAATTGAAAAGGCGATAAATTTTTACATGTGAGATTATCATGAATAATTTCACATCTGAGATTATCATTTTTGTCAGTGCTCGAAAACTCTGTAAAACACTATACTTTGTATAATAAAAATTCATAAATTTGAACCATGCTAGAGCATGACAACAGCAAAATGCTCTATAGTATGATGCACAATATTTTGGGAGGTGATCGAAATACACGAACAATAAATCAGAGAGTGTTTGCTTGGAACTCACTGGGGGGGGGTGGGGGGTGCAACACCCCTGATTATTGCTAATGATGAATTTCAGGTAGATTTCCAGTGCACTTTTAGTACGTACATTTAAGTAGATTTGCAGAAGATTTTCAGGGGAATTCAGGTAATTCTCAGGACATGACTGAGAAAGTGAATTTGGAAAACAACTGTATTTTCGGAAAAATTATTATATGTCCTGAAAAATTTTTGTAAATCTGGAAACTTTTTGGTAACCCCCCCCCCCTCCCCTCTATCTATAACCACACACACACCCTGCGACGAAGTGCTCGCAACGGCACTGAGTATATATCTTTTGAAAACAGGCGAGTGGTTATTGCATGCATGTATTTCTAGTTCACTTATAAAAGTGAGATGACTAGCTATAATCTTCGAAACGTTTCAAGTACTCTTTGTTTACCGCAACCGCGGACTAATAATTTGAAAAAAGTTTTATGTACGATGGATCATTCCTTTGGAATTCTATTCCAAAGGAAATTAAAGAGAGCAAATCCCTTTCTTCTTTTCGGACGAAAATCGCTGCTCACATTGATAATTAAAGCAAATATATGCATCTGTAAATACATTATTATCTCATATACTTAATATATTTTATACTATGTTTTCTATTTTGTAAATAGCTTTTAAATACTTTTCATATTTGCTGTATACTTCTTGTTCACACGCCCCTCGTGGAAATCAGCTGTAGTTGACGAGGTTAGCGTGGTTAAATAAATCTATCTATCTACTAACAAAAATTACATAGTTGAGTGGAATTTTCAAGTTGCTATAATATGATAGCAAAGCCAGGAAAACTTTGCCAGTGGAGTGTTCGCTATAAACGCGTAAGTTAAAACTACAATTGTCTCGAACATTTTTATGTAAATTATTAATAAGTATAATAGCATGGTTTCTCGTGAAATTTCGATAAACATGCACTCGTCCTTCGGACTCGTGCTATTTTGAAGTCTTTGAAAAACTCACTCGTGCATGTTATATCCAAATTGCACTCGAAACCATGCTATTACCTATACTTATTAGACTGATTTAGAAAACACGACGCGAACTGAAAGACGCGCTTTCGAAGCAAAGAAATTCTTCATCAAAACAAAACGTTTGAATACTTTGTGATAGGGATTAATCCCCAACAGGATTAGAAAAAAATATTTTACTTTCTGGGATCGCAAGAGAACATTGACATATTTTCTGCGAATAATCAAGTAAATCATCACTCAGGCGCTGAAACTGTGTAACACTAACAAGTTGTCAAACTGAATGTCATACTCCAGTTTAACTGAAAAATAATTTTAGTACACCGAGAATCTTAATAATACTGTTGGGAATATAACATGAAACTAATTTAGATATCATGCAGGGGTCTGATCCTAAGGCAAATTTACAGATGCCAAAAAAGGGAACCACTATAGGGAGAACAAAATTTTCATTTGCCATACTCTATATATTTATACAGTCACTATTGCACTATTAAGATGGATGCACTTATAATTGTATTTCTGAGGTCATATATTACAGTATAGGTAACATTCTTTCCATTGCAGAACTTTTTCTCTGAATTTCTACTTCCATCTAAACTTTTACAATGTATTAATTATCGCTTTTTCTTTCTTGGGGAAATAGTTTCTGGGGGCAATGGGCCTGTCAGTAGTGAGCTTAAGCAAGTGACGTTTTTGACAACACGGACGTCGACCGGAAGTAAAGTTGACGTTTTTCACCAATCACAGCCCTTGACCCAGTCTTCTGACGTTACTCATGCCGTTCGTGTTGTCAAAAACGTCACTTGCTTAAGCTCACTAGTGTCACTGGTCTGATACCTTTCCACCTCTGATCCTCAACAGCGTTTTCATTCTGAATGCAACGTTTAATTAAACAAAGATTTTCACGTCTATGGAGAAACGTGAATGTTTGTTGCGACTTTGGAAGAGTTAAATAAAATATACTTCATAGCAGCAGATACCGGATCGTTTTTCCCGAAGTTAGCCGTTTGCCAAGGTTATATTTTATAAAAAAAGCTTCCGAATTTATTACAGTAATCAAATTCCTTAGTTCTCAACTTGAGCTGAGTTTGAGACCGCGTAGTCAAGTTTGCCACGTCGTCGTTTCTAAATTTTAAGGGACCCTGTGAACTTGGGACAATAAACCCTGTAGGGATCACCAGTCATTTATGACAAAGCTCGTAAATAAAAAATAAATAAATTTGTCTATTGTATTAGCAATGATACTTCTTCAATGCTATTACTAGAGGGTTTAAGTTCGACTTCCGATATCAATACCGATATCGATGTCTTTACTTCCGTTCTCATTTTGGTACCTGGAATTTTAAAGCGTTAAGTTATCACGACAGATAAAGTATAGAACACATTACTCGTCACCGAAAATGTGCGGTATACTAAACGGCAGGTGAGCTAAAATTGCGATTAAAATATGAATCAGGCGATGCATGCTAATAAACAAATAGTTTACGTGTTTATCGTACAAATTATGAAATATCCGATCTATACGAGTTTATCTTACAATTCCCACGACTTCCAATACAAGGCCGACTTCGGTATTGGTGACTTCCAATACACTTGTCTTCGTGCTTCTTGCACAGGCGCATTACCTGTTGTTAGTATCGGCATCGGAAGCCAAACTTATTTTAATGACACAAATGCAGGACACAAGCTGGGGAAGAAAACCAAACTATTTATTATATTTATATGGACCATTTAAAACTAAAATTTACTAAGAAGACACGAGAACTGAATTTACTGGTACAGACAGTTAGAGTTTCAGTCAGGATATTGGAATGGATGCAATTTGGCGTAAAGACTAAAGTGCGCGAAGATGGGATCCCGCAAGCGGAATTATGGAAGCGAGATTGCGGAAGCGCAATGGGGATACAAAGCGGAATTGTAATTGTAATAACACAAAATAAATATATACCATATACTTTACATTATCATGTTATTTATTCACAAACGCTTCGAATTCAATGAAAACAAATAAGTATAAAGCCATCTGATGAGACCCATTTAGTAAGCTTGTTCAAAATTCAATTCAATTCATACACTTGTAAATCGGTACGCCTTTAGAAATAAAGAATCTTTATTTTATAATCTGTGTGTTTTTCAATCTGTCAAAACTAATATATGCATTCATCCAAGCAGCACGGTCTCCTCATTACTATGCCTCGCTTCCATACTTTTGCTCTAAAACGTATACATTTTCGCATTCGCCTATTAACCCCCTTTTTTCTCTCAGTTCAATGTCCGTATGATTTCATTTTCCATACCATTCGCTTCCCATGCACACATACAGTTGCTTTACAATAAAAAACATAAAAGTAACATTAACTCTGCTAACGTTAACAGTGGATTTCATTGTTCCACAGGCTTTACCGGTTCCGGAACCCCTCTTCTGTACAATAGTTGCTCAGGATTGAAATTAAACGATACGGATTCGAAGCTTTTTAATACGAAGTGACTATATGACCGGCAGCCGGTCACGGTTTATCAAATACTAAATGGCCGGCAGTCTAGTGACTATTGTTAAATTTGAATTTTTATAAGATAAACCTATCCCCAACCCCAAACCCTTTTCTAACCCTAACCCCTAACCCTAACCCTAACCTTTTGAGAGTTAGAAAAGTCGGGAAAAAAAGTTTAAAAAATTTTAAGAAAAAACAATGCTAAGTCAGACAAAGCACATCCCGACCCCAACTGCGTTTAACTTTCCGCACGCAGCGCCCTTGCCGTATGAGCTAACGGCAAGCTCGATAAAATTTAATGCAAACAAAAGTTTTTATATTCAACTATAGTCACTAGACTGCCGGCCATTTAGTATTTGATAAACTTTGTTTTTAATATCAATACACAAACATGCATGTGTGTGGTTAAACTTACTATGATGTATAATCGAACCTGCGCTACCTACGTACACTAAATAAAACATTCAACAAAAAAGCTTGCAGATGTTTCCCACATGAGCTCTCGTCCAAATTCTCCAAAATCTTGGCTTACTGTATTGTATGGATAATATATAGACACTCTCTTGAGTCTTGCCTGAAATATAATCTCCTCAATTTCAGTATTCTGTCAACACAATTCTATATCATATTGCTTGTTAGAGTTTTAAATCAAAACATTAATGCAATAATCTTTTAGGATATTAGTATCGAGACAGAAATATTTGCAAACATTACAATAACTGGGGCTAAACGCTTTTTCGGTGTTTATTTTATCTATAATTAGCGCAGATACACCATTGATCAGATAATTATGTCAGTAAAGGATTAAGTTACAAAATAAAGGTCGTATACTTGCTGGCATTCTCGCTTCTGAGTTTGGACAAAACTGCAATCTAAATTCAGTAAACTGCAGTGAAAACAACTTAGAAACAAAGAAATTCCATAGATTATCTGTTAAACATCGGCCATTTTGAAGAGATCACAGTTTATTCACAGCAATCACAGATTGCAAGCATGCGACATCGTCACGGAACACAGAATTACAATTGAAGCCCTCTTAGTGATATAGCCACTCACTTTACACTTGCAACTTTGACTTACAGTAATGCCCGCAACCATTAATCAAAGCTAATCATTTACACTGCTCAGACAATTAATGAAATATAAGATTCCGGGTTACTCATGTTCATAGTGATAAACAAAAATATTAATTAGTATATTCAAACCAGAAGGTATTTATACGGCAGTAAACCATATTATAAAGTCTGCATGTGCTACCTTTCCTTTCTTCTGTAACAAAGACTTCGTGATCGCTTTTCCAATTCCTCGTGCACCACCAGTGACAACTGCTACAGAACCATCTAACTTCGTGATTGCATTAACCAACTGAGACACTATTTTCGGCATCTTGGATCGGCAATCTCCAATCGTCGATAGCCACAAAATAGAATATTAATAATAAGTTGCCTCATTCCCACAATTATCCATAAGGCTCCTGCCAATTTTCCCAAATTATCCATAAATAACCCTGCATTTTGAGGAAAATTCGGGAAAATTGAACAATTTTACAAGGAATTTCGCATGGATGTCAAGTGTTATGGGCGTCCAAAAGGGACAAAATTATGAACACACACACTATTTAAGCCTGGCGCACACGATGCGATTTTAGTCGGCCGATAAAAATCGTTTGACATACCGATATACATCGGTATACTCCGCACACGATTACGAAAAAAATATGCTCCCTGAACTGTACACACGTAAAAACGCACAGCTTGTCAACAAGTTGTTGGCTTAACAAGCTTGTAGCAACTTGTTGAACAAGTTGCTACAAGCTTGTTAAGCCAACAACTTGTAACAACTTGTTGTCAACAACTTGTCAACAAGTTGTTGACTTACAGACTTGTAGCAACTTGTTGGAACAACTTGTACCAAGCTTGTTGACAACAAGTTGTTACAAGGTTGTTGGAACAACTTGTTAACAAGCCGTTGTAGTCATCAATTTGTAGCAAGTCTGTCACAACAGGTTTGTAGCAAGGCGGTGATGACAAGTCTGTGCAAACAAGTTGTAACAGCATTGTTGACAGCAGCTTAAATTATTTTAAGATTATAGACGTTTCTTGATAAAAAATTATTAAAGATCACGTTATCAGTTGTATAATTTGACATTTATATTACCTGATTTTTTCGGGAAGTCTTCTATATAGTTTGTAGAAATGGTAAGCTGCTTACACTGAACATGTTATTGTAACATGTTACTTTTTTTAGGAAGATTATGAATTATCGTCAGAAAAACTGGGCTAGGGCGAACCTGCACGGGCGAACCTGCACGGCTGCACTCTGTCTGTGGAGATACGGTCTTGTTCAATCATACAAAAATTTAAACAGTGTGTAACAAATGAATGATATATTTAATTAATAAACAATGTTGAATTATTTCCAATTTACAATTATATAATTATTTCAAAATATTTTTCACTGAATTTATGATAAGGGACCGGTCATTAAATATGGCAAGAGGGGGGGGGATGGAGGAAAAACTAGAAATTTTGAAAAAAAATTCGCGGCCCCCCCTCAAAAATTATATGCATTTTCAAGGCCCCCCTTATGCATTTTATACTTTTTAAAGACCCCCCCCCCCTCTTTTACCGCTTGAAAATATAGTTTTGTATTGATGGCTAGCCCGATTAGGACAAAGCTCAGGAGAGCAAGTTATCAATGAAGAGTATTAAAAGAGGTATAAAATTTGCTGAAACTAGTTAAATAAATATTTTACAATCTATTTGGCCAAATAAAAAAAAATACTTGGTTAGCGTCACACTCTCAATTATTTTCAGAGGCGGGCGGGCGCTTTTTTTTTTAATTTTTACTCGTTTTTTAATTTTTTAATAGTATTTTTTGGGGGGATGGAGGCTGTTTTCCCACCATATCGGTGAAATTTTTTGTACTGATGTTGCGAAGGCCGCCATTTTGCTGTAAGAACCTTGTATACCCAAGCCAACGCGCTCCTTCGATCAGTATATATCGCGGACGTCTGAACATGAGAAAAATTTCAAATATTAAACTGTTTTAAGCTGTAAAACGAAGAAATTTACATAAAAAAAAATAAAAAAAAATTCAGAGGCGGCAGAAATTGAGAGGCGGGCGGTGACGCTAACCAAGTATTTTTTTTTATTTGGCCTTAGGTAGATTACTCTATGGCCTATGCTTGTCTCGCCTACATCCACTTTTATATTGTTTTTTATGCTTTACTCGTTATGTTAATTAATACCCAGTGTTGTTTAAGAGGGTCCTGAGCGGGGGTCCCAATCCCATTTCCCACCTGAAATTTTGGCAAAATCCCAGTCCCAGTTGGATTTTTATTAGAAATCCCAGTCCGAGTTATTGAAATCCCAGTCAATAAAAAAGCCTTTATTTATCGGTAGAATAAACAATTTTAAGATCTTTTAAGCCACCGTGTGGGCAAGTGGCGAACACTTTATGAAATATTGGGGGGTGAGGCTCCGCCATGTTGGCAAATAAATACAAGCACGTGATCACAGCATGAAATCTGATTGGTTATACTTACTCCGATAAAAATCGTGTAATATCAAAACGTTTTGATGTTGTCCGATTAAAATCGAGCAACAAAAATCGGTTAAAAATGACACCGCACACACAACGATTTTGTTAGTTTTAGTCAAACGATTTTTATCGGCCGACTAAAATCGCATCGTGTGCGCCAGGCTTAAGTCCAATGCTTGTATTAAACACTATGAAAGCTCACACATGTAATACGAAACGCACAAAAGACATTCGAACCACGCGCAAATAAACCGAACCTCACACACAAGTCGAAATGTCAGTAGTCACACACACACAATACGAAACTCTCACACACAAGTCGAAATGTCACACAAAAAAGTCGAACTTTCTTCGTGGGAGCTCTGTGGTGGGAGGCTCGGCAAATTAGCATGTTAATTTATTTAGGACGAAAACATTTGCATACATTTCCGCACTTTGTTTACGGCGGGAGAATAGAATGTTGCGATTTCTAGCGTTTTAACTACAAAGCCGGCTCTTTTGGCTCACGTACGTGTTTGGCTTGAATAAGGACCATTTACACTGTATGACTGTATCTCGGTGTCAACGTTTCCCGTTATCAGCTCTAGTTCTCGGCAAGCTTCAGTGGCACCAAATTGCTGATCTTTCCTGGGCCGGTGGGACAAATAGTTCGCCAACTATCCCCCAGACCAACGACTGAATTCTATCTTCCGTCACATGCAAGTAATTATCCTCTTCCATGCTGTTGTATGCGATGTAAAGTATCCTTATTCAAGCCAAACACGTGAGCCAAAAAGTGTTTTGTAGTTAAAACGCTACATTCATGGGCGAACCGAAAGGAAAAAAATAGGGGGGCGGAAAGAAAATTGCCCGACTTTATGTGCCCGACTAGTACCGAAAAATTTTTTCCGAAAAAATTATTTTGGCGGTCAGTGTACCATTTTAGGGGTCAAAAAAATTTTCCTTACATACCAAAATTTTTCGGAACATCACAAATCTTCCAAAAAACACTAAATTTGCCACAAAATTGACTGAATTTTCGACAAATTGACAGAATTTGTTCCATTTATTTTTATTACAAACCAAAATTGCCCGACTGTTAATCGAATATTGGCCGACTGCCCAGAAAACTGGGGGGCTACCGCCCCCCCCCCGGTACGCCTATGGCTACATTCTATTCTCCCGCCGTAAACGGCGGAAATGTTGCAAATTTTTTCGTCCTAAATAAATTAACATGCTAATTTGCCGAACCCCCCACGAAGAAAGTTCGACTTTTTTGTGTGTGACATTTCGACTTGTGTGTGAGAGGTTCGTATTGTGCGTGTGACATTTCCACTTGTGTGTGAGAGGTTCGGCTTATTTGCGCGTGGTTCGAATGTCTTTTGTGAGCGTTTCGTATTACATGTGTGAGCTTTCATTGTGTTTACAAGCATTGGACTTAATTGTGTGTGTATTCATAATTTTGTTCCTTTTGGACGCCCATACAAGTGTATTAATACTAAATATCAGTATTCTAGCGATTTATGGCCTTTGAAAATCAAGCGAAATTGTGAGTTAGGATAAAACGCGGATACGGACGGACGGACGGGGGGACAGGCGGATGGACGGGGGGCGGCTTCGTTTGTCACGAAACTCAATTTTAAAGTCAAATCGCGTTTTATTGAAAGTGATATATTAGGATATATTATATACTAGAAATACATGCATGCAATAACCCCTCGCCTGGTTTCAAAAGATTTATACTCATTGCCGTTGCGAGCACTTCGTCTGAGGGTGTGTGTGAGGTTAGATAGAGGGGGGGGGGCTACCAAAATTTTTCCAGATGTACAAAAAAAATTCAGGACATATAATAATTTTTCCGAAAATACAGTTGTTTTCCAAATTCACTTTCTCATGTCCTGAGAATTAGCTGAATTCCCCTGAAAATCTTCTGCAAATCTACTTAAATTTACCTAAAAGTGCACTGGAAATCTACCTGAAATTCCTCATGAGCAATTATCAGGGGTGTTGCCCCACCCCAGTGAGTTCCAAGCAAACACTCTCTGATTTATTGTTCGTGTATTTCACCTCCCAAAATATTGTGCATCATACTATAGAGCATTTTGCTGTTGTCATGCTCTAGCATGGTTCAAATTTATGAATTTTTATTATATAAAGTATTGTGTTTTACAGAGATTTCGAGCACTGATAAAAATGATAATCTCACATGTGAAATTATTCATGATAATCTCACATGTGAAAATTATCGCCTTTTCAATTATCGCTTTTCTGTAAAAATTATCGCTTTTCATTTAAGACTGTCCTGTATATAATAAACAGAAAAATACATGGGTGGTTGGAAATACCAGATTTATTTTTCGTGTTGAACATGACATCTCACTCGTTCGCTGCGCTCACTTGTTCGCTGCACACTCATGTTCAACACTCGAAATAAATCTGGTATTTCGTGCACACATGTATTATTCTCTATTTAAACTACAACTTGACTGGTTTAAATTATTATCAAGTTATCAGTGATTGTAAAAGTTGCAGATAGAAGTGTTTTCTTTTACATTATTATCAAGTTATCAGTGATCGCAAAACATCCAAATCCTAAATTTCAAATGTTAGAATGTTAGGGTTTGTAATCCAAGTGAGAATATATACATTTTAAGATCTAACCAGGAACGACTGCGAAAAATGCAGCACAAGGTCCTCTGGTAGGAATTTAACCTACGGCCCTGCGATTCCGGTGCAGCGCTCTAACCAACTGAGCTACAGAGGCCAGCTGTTGAGCTTTAACCGTAAGTTCATGTATATTTAGGTAATTGGGTGTGCGGGTTGTGATAAGGTGGACTTCAATAATTTGGATTCTTGGACTTCACTTGGTCGACTTACTATTAGAATGTTAGGGATTGTAATCCAAGTGAGAATATATACATTTAAGACCTAACCAGGAACGACTGCGAAAAATGCAGGACAAGGTTCTCTGGTAGGAATTGAACCTACGGCCCTGCGATTCCGGTGCAGCGCTCTAACCAACTGAGCTACAGCTCGGCCAGCTGTTGAGCTTTAACCGTAAGTTAATGTATATTTAGGTAATCGGGTGTGCGGGTTGTGATAAGGTGGACTTCAATCATTTGGATTCTTGTACTTCACTTGTTGGAATTAATATTAGAATGTTAGGGTTTGTAATCCAAGTGAGAATATATACATTTTAAGACCTAACCAGGAACGACTGCGAAAAATGCAGCACAAGGTCCTCTGGTAGGAATTGAACCTACAGCCCTGCGATTCCGGTGCAGTGCTCTAACCAACTGAGCTACAGAGGCCAGCTGTTGAGCTTTAACTGTAAGTTCATGTATATTTAGGTAATCGGGTGTGCAGGTTGTGATAAGGTGGACTTCAATAATTTGGATTCTTGCACTTCACTTGTTGGAATTAATATTAGAATGTTAGGGTTTGTAATCCAAGTGAGAATATATATACATTTTAAGACCTAACCAGGAACGACTGCGAAAAATGCAGCACAAGGTCCTCTGGTAGGAATTGAACCTACGGCCCTGCGATTCCGGTGCAATGCTCTAACCAACTGAGCTACAGAGGCCAGCTGTTGAGCTTTAACCGTAAGTTCATGTATATTTAGGTAATCGGGTGTGCGGGTTGTGATAAAGTGGACTTCAATAATTTGGATTCTTGCACTTCACTTGGTGGAATTAATATTAGAATGTTAGGGTTTGTAATCCAAGTGAGAATATATACATTTTAAGACCTAACCAGGAACGACTGCGAAAAATGCAGCACAAGGTCCTCTGGTAGGAATTGAACTTACGGCCCTGTGATTCCGGTGCAGCGCTCTAACCAACTGAGCTACAGAGGCCAGCTGTTGAGCTTTAACCGTAAGTTCATGTATATTTAGGTAATCGGGTGTGCGGGTTGTGATAGGGTGGACTTCAATAATTTGGATTCTTGCACTTCACTTGGTGGAATTAATATTAGAATGTTAGGGTTTGTAATCCAAATGAGAATATATATACATTTTAAGACCTAACAAGGAACGACTGCGAAAAATGCAGCACAAGGTCCTCTGGTAGGAATTGAACCTACGGCCCTGCGATTCCGGTGCAGCGCTCTAAGCAACTGAGCTACAAAGGCCAGCTGTTGAGCTTGAACCGTAAGTTCATGTATATTTAGGTTATCGGGTGTGCGGGTTGTGATAAGGTGGACTTCAATAATTTGGATTCTTGCACTTCACTTGGTGGAATTAATATTAGAATGTTAGGGTTTGTAATCCAAGTGAGAATATATACATTTGTATATTCTCACTTGGATTACAACCTATTCTCATTTGGATTACAAAATATATACACAAAATATATACATGTACTATACATTTGTATATTCTCACTTGGATTACAAAATATTCTCACTTGGATTACAAAATATATACATGTATATATTCTCACTTGGATTACAAACCCTAACATTCTAATATTAATTCCACAAGTGAAGTGCAAGAATCCAAATTATTAATTTCAAATGCCCTGCCGGGGCTAAGGTTCGAGTGGAAATGCCCAACCCCCGGGATGTGCTTTACAGGAAAATGGCTAGGTGAGGGGGATGGGCACACTTGGATTTGGCTGATGCATTAAAAGTCCTATGCTTATTCCAGACTGCTTGTCAAATATTTACTTGCTAGAAGTAGAAATTTACTCTGACCGCTGGATGAAGAAGACATTAAATAAGTACTGGTCAATAAACAGAAATGT
>CACRXK020014868.1:0-12721 GCA_902702795.2 Paramuricea clavata
AAAATATAAGATCTGATAACAGGCGTGACATCAATTCCTTGTCCATCAAACGGTGTAAAATCTTCCGTTTTATTTTCATCCTTGATCACGTAGCTGATGAATTTTCGAACTAGATCTGGATTTGGCAACTCTTCTCCAAAGCAATACAGCGAAACAAGCTCCATAAAAAATGACTTGCAGCGGTTACGAAAACTGTTGTATATCCCAAGAGCACGTCTTTAAAAGAAAATAGGAATTAAATTAAAAAAATGGTGCAGTTTCTATAAAAACAAAAAATGTATTGTTGTCGGATTTATTAGTGTTATTATACATATAAGGTTTTGTATATATTTGTTTGCCCACAAAAGATATTTACAAATTAAGTAATTTAGAATATTTACAATAGTATATGGGGGCTAGGAACCTTTGGAAATCCTGTTGGACTTTTAGATAAGGTCCCTAGTTTTGAAAAATCAATTACAAGTAACAATTATTACAAATGTTGACAAATATAGGCAGTATATATTACGATTATTTACATAAAATAGTTAAAAGAATAAGGAGATAAAAGTTGACTTTATTTACAGTATTTGCATTAAGCAGATAGTAAGTAATAGGATTTTATTTTTTTCTTAAAAGAGAAATACGATTTGATATTTTTCAAATTTTCATTGAGACCATTCCATAAAGAGACGCCTTTGTTAAACACAGTATATTTACGATAATTAGTTCTTTGAAAGTTCACGTGTAACTTAGTGGAATTACGTGTATTATAGTTGTGTAATTCACTGTTTTGTTTAAAATAATCACAATAAAATTCCGGCAAATTATTTTGATAATAAAAGAATCGATACATAAATATACTACATAGATAATCATTAATTTTGTAGACATTCAAGAATTTCAAGTCCAAAAATAATGGTTCAGAATGATCGGAATAAGATTTAAAACAAATTAATCGAACAATTTTCTTTTGTACATTCATTATTTTTTGCAATCTTGTGGGATATGTATTTCCCCAAACAAGATTCCCGTACGTGAGGTATGGATAAGCTAATGCGTAGTAGGCCTAAATCAATTTTAAAGTGTTTCTATTTGTATAATGTAATGAATGTGATTCTTCCATGTCAACTCTTCGTCAATTATAACTCGTAGAAACTTTACAAACGTCACTTGCTTAACCAAATCATTATTTATTTTGATTGTATTATCTGTATTCAGTAAAGACTTATTTTTTTATTTAAAAATTACAAACTTTGTCTTAGAAGCGTTGATTGATAATTTATTGGCATTGAGCCATTTCACAACCTTATTATTTCATTTTGTATTGTATTATACAAAGTTTTCAAGCACGAATTTGAATAGAAAGAATTCGTATCATCTGCATATAATACGAACGAAAGTATATCACTACAGCTTTCGATGTCGTTGATGTATAAAAGAAATAGCAATGGACCAAGAATTGAACCCTGTGGGACTCCTGTAGTAACATTCATTTCAGTTGACCTATGTTGTTTATATTTTACAATTTGAGTTCTTTCCTGCAAATAATCTTTAAACCACTGAAGTGGGAAGCCAATCGTCGAAGTCTCGTCGCAAATTGATCCGTAGTCTCGTCAATATTTTGTTTAGTCTGGCGGAATTGAAATATTTCATAGTCAATATTTTTCTTGGGTGCGAAATACGCGTCTAATTTCTCGATGGCGATCTTATAGTCCTTATCCTCGCCCGTGTCTGATAACGTGTCAAAGATTTCTTGTGTTGCTTCTCCCGCTTGATATAACAATAAAGCTCGTTTCTGTGTGTCGTCTTTTATGTTTAAAGCTACCAAATACGTCTCGAAACGACGTTTCCATGTTTTCCAGCGCTGGCTTATCGACGTAGGATTAGCCTGCAGGCGGTACTTAGGAAATACCGCCTGCCGCAAAACTGGGTGTAAATGAACTACCGCCTCTTAAGCATCAACGCTATTTATAGATGTCATTAATTAAGTAAATATTCAAAATTAGCCACTCCCAAGTTGCTCTCAAGTCCCAATTGCCCAATATAAAATAAATTCCTTGACCGCGATCATCATCACCGCCCGACTGAATTTTAAAATCCTCGTGAAAATGTTTTATATTTCGTTATACAATATAAATGTACCGCCCGACAAAATAATTCAAGACAGTTAATTTTTTTATATTTTATATAGGGTTTTTATTGCCATTTTAAACTTCCAATTTGAAACAAACAGAATTTTGAATGAAATTTCATTGTATTTTAAAGAGACTCAGTCATTCTGTCATTGTTCGTGGAGATACGAACTATTGATATATAAATTATATAAATATAAAATATAAAAAATAAATCTCCCACTGTCTTCGACATTTCAAAGTGTAGACTGTGTCTAGTGATGAGAATCAAGGAATTTATTTTATGTGTTTAATAATATAAACCAAACCCGTTTAGCTGCCTTAAAACGGTGGTTTAATAAGCTCAAAATACAAAGCATAAAAGTCTATACTATATAGATTCATCATCAGTCAACAACCAAACTGAAAGTTTTGAACCTTATAGAACGATAGTTTTTACTTGTTTACAACTATGCGTATTCAACGGGTATATTTATCATTTCTACCCGGAGCGAGGGGGATTCGGCGTAATATTTCCCGAAGTGATGATATTTTCCGAGGGGTTTTGCCCCGAGGAAATATCATCACTGAGGGAAATATCGCCGAATCCCCCGAGCGGAGAGTCTATAAATGATATATTATACCGAAAGTTAAAGAACTCAATAAAGTCTATCAAGTTCAGAATAAACTTTAAAACTTGCTGAATATTAATAACTACGTGAATACAATTTTTAATTCATTACCAGAAATGTGGGTCAAGATGGTGGACATGACAAAAAATTACGCAACAAAATGGGGTCCGATAATGCTGGGATTAGTATAGGCATATAAGAACTTTCTCAAATATCGCATGAATGAGCCGCAAATCACGCTTACTTGGCATCGTTTCACATGCTATGCTGATTCAGGAATCTTTTAATTCTAACAACTATTTCTGGAATAAAATACACTCACTTCCCGAGATCACTATTGATATCACGTTCACCAGCATAATAACTCCTTATATTGCATGTGAATCTGACAATACACGCCACAAACGCAGCCTGGTGTACGGAAATATATCCAGCGAAATCTTGAGCTTGGCATCGGAATTGTTTCAATAACATTCAAAGTTTATATATTAGCCAACAAAAGTATCTAAATTCCGCAGGAAACTACTTCCAAAATCCTCTAAACTTAGCCATTTTATTCATCCACACATGCTACAAGAGGCCATTTTTATCAGCACAACTACGATAAAATTTTCATACATTGCGTTTCGTCTCCGCCATATTTGTTTTCAAATTAATTATGCTCTTCCCAGTCTCTTACCCTGCCATCAGGCAAATTTATGCACATTTCTTAGCTAAATACATTTATTATATGTGCGTAAACGCGTCAAATCCGGAAAATACTTCTTCGATCGAGCCACAAATAGTGGTTCTGCTGTTGTAACAGCCCAAGTATTCATCGCCATGATTTTGTTTCTGCCACTCAGGTACATTAATGCCTGGGTCTCAGTTTGTGTATTTAGCGAAAATAAACAAAAAATCATAAAAAAATAAGTATGGCCTTGATTATTACCATTCAAGTTTTATATGATTTATCAAAGGAGTTTCTAAAAGTTGACCTACTTTTCGTTGTCATGGCAACGATCACGTGATGTATATTTCGAAAAACAACACAAAAAATGATACTTTTTATTCAGAGGCTCTGCAGCAGTATATTTCGTGACTGGGAGGAAGCAGAATTGCGATAATCATTCACACATAATATCACTGTTTATTGAATAAATTCGGAAAGTTTACATTTAGGCTTCGTTTCATTATTTTATGCGGCTATATTACGATGATCGGCATCAAACGAATGTTAATCACTTCATTAAATGTTATCTACAAATAAATGTACGGTTTCCAAATTAACGCAGGAAACTTTGTTCCCTTGTTAATGTTTTAAGCTAACAAACATAGCAAAATTTCGTCAAATTACCCTGCTGCAAGTCGAACGCGTTTTTCGGGTGATGAATTTCACGCGCCATAATGAAACAGTCTGCCGCTTATTGTAAGGATATTAAATTTCCAATAACAACATTCATTGCGCATTCAAACCGATATCTTGAAGCATAGTTAATGCTTGAAGGAAGTATGCCATGGTGGAAAAGACCGAGTGAACTATATGTGCTATTAATTTGTAATTCACAAGCAATTTTTCATTGAAAATAAGAAACAGTCAACAATTAATACTGAATAATCGCAAGATAGCGCACTATAAGAAGCTTTTATTTATCAGCAATTCAAAGGTCAGCTGTCGCAAATGATACAATACTTATTGCTATACAAAGTGCCAATTATTACATCAAAACTGAATAGTATACCGACTTCTTTGCATTGTATATTCCAAAATAATCCTGTCGCTCATATATACTATATTTTGATTTGAAGCAAACGCCCGAATTCACTAAAATACTCACAAGGGGCGAATATTCTAACAGACGCATTACTGACAGATCGCGCGTGCAACACACGCGCAACATATCATCCAAGCGTGGGCAGACCCAGGCATTAACATGCCTGAGCATTCAGTTTTGATTTCAGCACCAGTCTTAATCTCCTCCTGTATTCCTTTACAAACTTTCTCTTCATTTCACCCTCCATAATTTTATCTAATTCCAGTATACCAAGATATTTATATCCATCTTCTTCTACGGACTTTATTGTTTCCTCATCAGGTAGCTGTATTCCATTACATTCCACAATCTTTCCTCTTTTCATTACAAGCATTCCACATTTCATTATCCCAAATTCCATTCCAATGTCTTTGCTAACAATATGGACAGTTTTCACCAGTGAGTCTATTTGCTCCTTGTTCTTTCCAAACAACTTCAGATCATCCATGAATAGAAGATGGTTGATTTTGAGTTCTTTTCCGCGAAATTCATACCCTACCTTTTCCTTTCTCAGTATGAAGCTATCTCCTTGAAAAATACCTCGTCTTAAATTCGCATTTCTAAGACTTTCTCCCGAAGATGTTAACTCCGTTTTCCAGTTCTTCATACTACTTTCCACAAACGTTCTCACATTTACTGCGATTTTGAACATACTCATACATTCCACTACCCAAGAATGAGGTACCATATCATATGCCTTGCGATAGTCTATCCAGGCCATCGATAAATTTGTATGCCTTCTTTTACAATCTCTTAAAACTAACTTATCAATTAACAATTGGTCTTTTGTTCCTCTAGTCTTTCTTCTACATCCTTTTTGTTCATTCGGTAGTACATCATTCATCTCCAGAAAAGTGTACATACTTTCGGCAATCACACCTGTCATCAACATAAAACACCTTAAGGAGCTATCAGGATGGGATGCAATGGTCGACTTTTCAACAAGGGGTAACGCATGTTTGGATAACTGGCTTACAAATAGAATAGATTTGTTCTCAAAATGTCATCCTTTCCATATGCTAACTAAAACAGACCACATAGGGGTTATTTTACCAGCAGGAACGAAACTAAAACCTATTCGCCGAAAGGTTGAATTTCCGGATTGTAGAAAGCATCGAAAGAAAGATTTCCACAAAGCTTTAGCAAAAGAAGATTGGGAGGATGTATCGCAGTCCACGAATGTAAATGACGCTGTGAATTGTCTTGAACGTAAGATAATGGATCATATGAATAAATGTATGCCCACAAAAACAGTCTCTCATTTCGTCACGTGACCCTTACTGGATGAGTACTTTAATTAAATCTTTGCTAAAAGCTGAATCCAGAATTGCTCGGTCACAAAAGGATAGACTCAGTTTAATTAACAAAAGGATTTCTGATGTCACTTGCCTAAACAGAAGAAATTTTAGGGCCTTGGTGGGAAGTAGAACTTGGTGGAGAAAGACGAATGACATTTCTCAGCGAAATGCATCGTCATCGAGAGTTACTTTAGATAATGCATCACTTACAAGATTAAATCGCTCTTTGGCGAACTCTACCACAATGCTAGTTATGTCGAACCGACGCTCTCGATTATTGGTGATGAAGTCGATATTCCTAGCTTTACGGAAAAGCAGGTATGGAATGCCTTGAAAAGAATAAAGAGGACAGCAACAGGTCCCGATTATATTCCCTATAGGGTTTGGAATGATCATGCTGAAATTCTAACCGAAGTTATAACTAACGTCTGGAATTTGTCCCGTTCATCACATACTTCGTCAGATTCATGGAAAAGAGCGAATATTAACTCTCTTGCAAAGGTTGATTTACCAAAGGAAGATGGTGACTCTCGTGGAATAAATATTACACCTGTAATTGCGAGGACCTTCGAAAAGCTCGTTTATAATAGTCAGGTCAAGTCGACTGAGGAAATTTTATCCCCAACGCAATTTGCGTACAGGCAGGGGGAAAGTTGTACAAACGCTCTGTTGACTATTCAGAACAAAGTACTCAGTTCTTAGATTAAGCGGACTGCAAAGCAGTTAGACTGTTTTCTATGGATTTTAGCAAGGCTTTCGACTCCGTGAAACATTCACTCCTCTCGGAAAAGTTAAAAAATGTGCCACTCATCCCTTATATCATAAATTGATATTTAAATTTTCTAAAGAATAGAAAGCAAAGATTCATTTGTAACGATTTTTGTTGAGAATGGATGGATGTTAATAAGGATACAACACAGGGGAGCGTAAGTGGCCCCTACCTTTTTAATATTTTCCTAAATGATTTAAAGGTGGACATAGACGGCGAGAACGCTCTTTATAAATATGCGGACGATTCAAATATAATAGTGCCAGTTCGGAGTGACGATCCTGATACATCAACAGATACAGTTGGACAATTCCTGGGGCCGGTTGTATCAAAGGCGTTTAACTTAAACGGTGTTTAGCCGCTATCCAGCGTATAAATTTCTTATCCAGCGGATAGTTAAACGGCCGATAAAATTGCGTTGTACGAAGCCCGTTTAGTACCGCGTTTAACTATCCGTAGGATAACCTTTAATTTAACCGGAGAAAACCGGATTTTCTTGAAATTTCTTACCTCTACGTCAGCTGTTGCTAGGCTTTTGTAAACTTTTGAAGCTTTATCTAACTTGTGAATTCCACTAAGCTTTTGCAATGAAGTTTGTTGTTGTTTTTATTTGGAGTTTGCTCGTCCATTCGTTGCTGCAAATCTATATCAAACTTTTCATTTTCACATTGTGCTGAGTTTCTCATTCACTTAAATTCACTTACGGATATTTCTTTAAAGATTTTTCGCTTCTTTATGCGAAGAGTCGAAGGCAATAGCAAAAACTGTGAGTTGTATTTGGCTTTTGTCAGTTGATTCAGTTTTATACTGTTTGAAATTTGTTCCTCGACCTTGCACTTTTGTTCAAAACAATTTTAAGAACATTTTGTCCCAAGTTTTGATTGGCTGATCAAAGCGATTAACGCGAGCGAACAATTTTTTTTCGACTTTCGGCGTCTTGTTGTCTATTTTGTATACTTGTTGGCTTTCCAAAGTCATTGTTTGTTTTACAATAGCTAAAATTGGGAGACTTATTGCTTGTTTTCAAACTATATAATAGAAGAAAAGAAGGAGAAAAAGCCAGAGTATATATCCTTAACATCTAAACATGACACTGGTGTGCGTAAATATAGCAAAGCCACGGAATTACAAGTGAGCAAGTGACCTCACTGTACCTCAAGACCAAGCCAGTTAAAAGTGAGTTTTTCATGTTTATTGGATTTAAAAAGATAACTCCTCCACATGATTGTGCATTTTTATAACTATCCCATGCTTTTTCATCCGAAATAATCATTGTTTTATCTTCAAACTCTGAGTTTATCCGCCGTATAGCGATTTAAACGGTCTCAAGAGACCGTATAAGTTTACACGGTGGATAGGCAGAATTTAACCGGTGGATAGCCCTAAACGGGCTTGATACAACGCGATTTCTCGAGCGTTTAAATTTTATCCGGCGGATAGCGAGTTAAACGGTGGTTAGCGAGTTAAACGCCTTTGACACAACCGGCCCCTGGGCTGGTCTGACGATAATTTTATGACTTGTAACCCTGGTAAATGTAAAGAGCTTATCATCCGCAAGAAGGGATATAATGATCAACTCGACAATGTTTATAATATAACCCAATGCAAAGAACTTCCCATTTTATCTAGTACTTTTCAAGACAATCTCAAGTTCACCAGTCATGTGCGAGGTAAATTGGTCAAAGCAAACAAATGCTTGTACGTTATACGGACACTCGCCACTCGGGGCAGGAGGCTATAGCCAATGTGAGATAGATTACCTAATTAAGACCCTAGTAATATATACTATAACGTTTGGCCTGTCCGTCCGGTTCTTCTCCAGCCAAACTCAGTACTCTACAACGGTTTTTTGACAGATGTTTTAAGCGAAAGTATATATATATCAGAACCTGTAAATATTAGATATCTTTTAGAAATAAAGGACATAAATATTTTTAAAGCTTCTGTAAATCAGAAGAGTGCCATAGTCGACTTGATACCAAGAATGAAATCCACAAGCTACTCTTTGAGGACAGAGTTTAGTCAGTACCCAAGAGTGAACACGGAACGTTTTAAATTGTCGTTTGCAAATAGATTAATTTTTAACTATAACCTATTCATATGATCTAAACTTTACTAATGTATTCTTAATATTTACTTGTAACATAATAAAAAGACTTTTGAATTTAATTGAATTGAATTGAATTTATCATAACGTTTAATTTAGTGAAGAAATTGATCGATCTTGGTGTGAGGAGATCATTAATTGCTTGACTTTGTAGTTTTATTAGTGACCGACGCCAAGCTGTTAATAAGCTCAATTCTCTCATTTCGGACTGGGAACTTTGCCGTGCTGGCATTCAGCAGGGAACAAAACTTGGACCGATTTTGTTTGCTATAATGATTAACGATCTCGCAGTTAAATCCCCACTTATAGCAGATCAAGTAGTTAAGACTGAATCAATTTCGGTTTTACAAGCCGACCTCGATACTATTTCGGCATGGGCGAAAGATAAGAACATGAATCTCAACCCCAAGAAATGCAAAGAGATGGTGGTTTGGCCACTAAAGCATACGCCTGATTTAGCACCCCTGTTGCTAAGTGATAATGTAGTATCTCACAAAGTACTTGGCATGACCATAATGGACCATTTGAAGTGGAATAAAAGCACCAACGAAATAATTAGCAAAGCATCAAAACGTTTATATACAATCACAGTGCTTAAAAAACTGGTGTGTCAAGCAATGATCTGACCTGCATATATTCTTCACTTTTGTACGGTCTACTCTGGAATATTGTTGTGTTTTGTGGTGCAATAGTATCCCTGAATATCTCTGTACCAAAATAGAAATGATACAAAAATTACGCGCAATGCGTATAATATTCCCTGATTATCAATTACAGAGAAGCGTTGATTGCAGCCAACTTCAGCCGACTGGACGAAAGACGCCTTGAAATCTGTCAGAAAGTATTAACAAAAATTAATAAACCAGATTCGCTGCTCCATCATCTATTGCCCCCCACTCGTGAACAATGTGTCACAGTAAATCTTCGAAACAGTTCCAATCTCTCTCTGATTTTATAAACTAAGACAATTTTACCATTTTAAATTCCGGCGCATTTGTAATTTGTTGTATTTTTATATATAACTTTCTTGTAAACATCATTGCAATTCACATACGTTTCCAATGAGCTACTAACCAGGCTATTATTTCTCAGAAAATATTGTTTTTATTTCAGCTAGACTTCATATGCATGGCTTTCTTCATACACATGTTCTCCAAAATGACAGGAATTTTTGTTTCAGATTAATAACAAGAATTAAACCAGTGGTTAAACATAGGATATTTACTGTTGTTTTCGAGGGCAAGAATCCTTTTCAAATTGTAGGAGCTGACAGGGCTGCAGACCCTATGATGTGCAAATTGGTAGCAGCACTCCTCAGATGACTTGAATCCAAAAATCAGCCAGGCCTACTGGTGGGCCCCCAACCTGATTGTCACAATTTTTCTTTCACCAAAATATCCCCACCTAATGTCCAAGGACCGACAGCTTGATTAGATTTGAACAAATACACAGTAATAGTTGAGAAATGCTTTTGCACAAATTTTAATGTTCTTACAAACACAACTGTATATCACACTCTGTATGTTAAAAACTGTTCTAAGTTGCAACTAAAGTGTAGATGTCTAAAAGGCTCAATTGCAATGACATAGCCAGAGGCGGGGGGGGGGGGAATATATGGCCCCCTTCGACAAAGTCTGACCAGTGTCCAAATTTATTATAAATTGAATTGCAACAAATAATGCATTCCCACTCCTCGCGTAAAAATATGCCCAGTCAGAGTTTTTTAGCTGGAGCCACTGTTTACTCATCCTCGTACCCAGGGTCTTTTTGGGAAAGACCCTGGTATCGGCTGGTCACGTGACTCTGCAAAAATTGATTGCCCAAGGGGGAGTGGTAAAGTATCAAATTACATGCTTCCACAGAGAACGTTAAATTTCAAATACGCTCACGAACATGTGTTTTATCACAGTTTATACAAATGTGGTTTTATGTACTTCGTGGTCGTGGAAACTCGACATGATTTAAATATTTACGCATGCCGCTAAATATTATAATGCTCTATGTTATACAGATATCAATGAATGTTTGCAAGCACCATGTGATCAAAATGCTAGATGTACCAACCAACCTGGCTCATTTGACTGTTCGTGTAATACTGGATATTCAGGAAACGGATTGAGTTGTTCTGGTAAGAATTATTAAACCATTTTGAGTGTATACCACCCTGCACGCATTCACGCACTACAAAAATACTGTGGCTGTGACTATAGTGAAAAGAACTGGAATTCATTATTCCGCCTACAAAGTAGAGCGGCTTATTTCAAGCTCTTCCCCAAATGCGTGAGCTCATTGTAAGATCGAGCATATTATGGCATACACCATCAAAATTATTTTTATTAAACTAGAAGTTACTATTGCATGGGGGAAATGCTGCCGTATGGCCAGAAGTTGTTACTCCCCCTGATTGCAAATATTAAACCAGAATCAAGAAGATTCAAGATCATAATGTGGTTTATTTTAGCATTTGATTTATTCACATATATTCAGTGTCAAAATATTCAGATTGCAACATTAATAATTATCACTATTCATAGCAACTTTGACATTTCTGAGTGACTTGAGACTGTATGTATACCAGAAAGCTGCGGATGGAGAGGGATTCAACTACGGTGCCTGAAAAATGCGAGTAAATCTGCAGTTTTCCGGTGTTATTGCACATCCTTACCAATCCACAGCTTTCGACTGGTGTTATTGCAAACCCTTCTCAATCCACAGCTTTATGGTGTTGCTGTCACTACCTTCTCTGTAGCACACAGCAATTTTACGATTGGAAGAGCTGGTGCTGAGATGAAGTAAGTTCTCTGCACCGGGGATTTGGAGGCATGCCCCCAAGAAAATGTTGAAACTTACAAGCCCAGAAAGAAGTTTGTCGGTTAACCGAGTCAATGCCTGAGTCACTGTTTAATGGTCTTTGTAGTTCAATGACTTAGTACCCTAATCCTAACCCTAACTCTAACCCCACTCCTAACGCACCCTAACCTATATTCGACTGTGAATTTTATTTCATTTCGGAGTTTGTCGGTTAACCGAGTCAAATATCCGAGTCACTTTTTAACTGTTTTTGTCGGTTCATTATGACTTAGGGACTGTTTATATGGAAGCCGGGGTGGCCCGCTTAGAGAGACTGCCCGGCAAGCGGGATGAATTTCTTTTGTGTTTATTAGAAAAACTGTTGTTTTGACAGTTGTTAAAAATAGTTTGTGGTGGTACCTTTGAACTTTCACCTCGGCAACCAGGCTAGCCCGCTTGTGAGTGTTTATATGGAGAAATTTCCATCCTGGAAAGCGATATATTGCCTCTTTCAAGCGAGATCTCGGCAACCGGGCCGCCATATAAACGCACAATGATTTTTACTATAAAAATGATTACACAGCGAGATCTCGCTTACCGGCTGTCTCCCTAAGCGGGCAGCCCGGCTTCCATGTAAACAGGCCCTTAGTACCCTAACCCTATTCGACTGTGAATTTTCTTCAATTTCAGACCATTTAAAAACCTGGGGGCCTGCATGTATCCGCATGGCAAAGAATAAACAAATTCATATTTGAAATTCATGAAAAAACGTATATGCACAACTGAGTGGCTGGATCTATCTGGGCTATCTTTGCAATGCAAGTACTTTGTAATTGCCAAAGATCCATCCAAGTATTATTAAGATGAACGTTTTGACATCCATTACATTACAATACATCTATATTATTCTATTTACTCAGTCAGAATTGTAAAACTTTATAACATTATAAGCAGGAAAGAAATTGTGAGCATATTATATACCCTGAAGTGTAGTCGTATAACTCGCAGTTTAGCGAAGGGCTTAAATTACAATACCAAAGACGCTGACAAATTAGATTACGTCGCAGTCTTAGAATCTGCACTTAAAAACTCTGGACTGACTGATGAAACCAAAGAGCATATTCGCCATCAAATAACCACTAATCTGCAGAATAAATGACCGGTTAAACTAGACACTGAAGAACAGAGAGCAATCAAAGATTTACAAGACGACGACGAAGTTATTATATTACCAGCTGA
>CACRXK020014869.1:0-12720 GCA_902702795.2 Paramuricea clavata
TGATGTATATATATATATATATATATATATATATATATATATATATATATATATATATATATATATATATATATATATATATATATATATTTATATACAGGGTGTATCAAAAAAAGTAAGACAATTTTGAAATTGCTCTCAACTCCACAATTCTGTTCATGAAATGTAATTTTTGCTATATATGGATTGCTTGAGTTCTTAAATTGTGGAAAATATAAAAAAATTTGAAAATAGTAAATTTTGCTATCCAGGGGGGTGGTCAACTTTTGCTCTCCTAAAAGTGGCTTGCGCACGGAAATGACAAACGGTATTCTTTATTTGAGTTCATGTATGAAAAGTTCGCTATTTGTTGCATTTATGATAAAATTTCGGCAGGATTTTACGGAGTACAAATCCTCCGAAAAGCCTATGAAAAACTTACATTTTTCTCTGTTGGTGCTGTTCTGGCTTCATTATGAATTCATTTTTACTCCCATGAGAGTTCCGTGGAATTTCCATGGAATTTGTGCTTTCGAGTTGTTTGTGCTGAAACGTATTCTCTCGTATAATACCCCGTACACTTTGAAATGGCGATGCCACAACTTACCCCGCAGCAGATAGCTTTTATGCATGGTATCAGAGTTCCTCTGTAGCAACAACATAAACTTGGTTCGCCAAAGTTTCACGAACGAATATCCAGACTTGTGTACGATGCCCTTCACGTATAGTCGCACGTGAAGGGCATCGTACATCTGGATATTCTTGAAACTTTGGCGAACCAAGTTTATGTTGTTGCTACGGAGGAACTCTGATACCATAAAAGCTCCCTGCTGCGGGGTAAGTTGTGGCATCGCCATTTCAAAGTGTACGGGTATTGTACGAGAAAATGCGTTTCAGCACAAACAACTCGAAAGCGCAAATTCCATGGAAATTCCATGGAACTCTCATGGGAGTAAAAATGAATTCATAATGAAGCAAGAACAGCACCAACGGAGAAAAATGTAACGTTTTCATAGGCTTTTCGGAGGATTTGTACTCGGTAAAATCCTGCCGAAATTTTATCATAAATGCAACAAATAGCGAACTTTTCATACATGAACTCAAATAAAGAATACCGTTTGTCATTTCCGTGCGCAAGCCACTTTTAGGGGAGCAAAAGTTGACCAACCCCCTGGATAGCAAAATTTACTATTTTCAAAATTTTTTATATTTTCCATAATTTAAGAACTCAAGCAATCCATATGTAGCAAAAATGAAATATGAACAGAATTGTGGAATTGAGAGCAATTTCAAAATTGTCTTACTTTTTTTGATACACCCTGTATATATATATATATATATATATATATATATATATATATATATATATATATATATATATATATATATATATATATACATATATATATATACATATATCACAATTATGATTGAGATACAATGTCCCCTGATGATCGCAGCGATGCGTGAAACTCGGAGTAGAGACAAAAAAACATTTTAAGTAAGAATAGTAATTATATATACATATATATACATATACATATATATACATATATATATATATATATATATATATATATATATATATATATATATATATATATATATATATATGTGTGTGTGTGTGTGTGTGTGTGTGTGTGTGTGTGTGTGTGTGTGTGTGTGAATAGATTAATAACAAAATGAAATTCAATGAGGGAAGTTGTATCTATTTACATAATCATCCAACGTTTGAAACGTTTTAAATTGTACAGTAAGCTGGTTAATTTGACAGGAGAAAGTTTCAGAAGATTTTATATATTTTAAATCATCACTTATAAATTATTTCAAATGGCAATTCCTTTCACAAGCCGATCCCTTTTATGCGCAAAACGTGAGCATGTAACCATATTTTCAAAAAAGAAATGGACAATGAAAATCCTCCGAGAGTTTTTGACATCGTCCTCGCTCTGTTTATAACGGCAAGCACAAATACATAAAAACGTCAGCGTTTCAAGCCGCGAGAAGTGGTATACCCGCGTTTCAAGCCCCATGAAATGGTACTTAATGAACTTAGATTGTGGAATAAGCTATCAGGCTTCAAGAGCTTAAGACACATTTGTTTAAATTAATCTATAATGTGACTGGATTACTATTACATATTAGTGTTTAGATTTTATCTGATGTAAATTTTGTACAGTTAGATTGTTATACTTTTATGATATGTATATTTTCACAAGACGTGAGCAATGTGACCAGATTTGGCCTGATATATTTTTCTTTTAGAAAAAAAATTTCTCAATTTTGGAAACATTTTTGTAATGCATTATAATTTTGTTAGTAAAGTAAACTTTTGATAACATTTGTAGAGATTTTTCAGTATTTTTTTGGTAAAAATTGTGTTTGAATGTGTGTGTATAGAGATGCTAACAGCGCGATTAATGAAATTCTCTATATATATATAGCCTGCAAAACCCACTAATTTCAAACATGGAATATGAAATTAGTGGATTTTTAGGCTAACTTATCCAACCTAGTTGCCCTGTCAAAAACCCATGCATGATTGCGCTATTGTTTTTGACGAAAACATTTACCTAATACTAATATATTGAAGAACTTCTAATATATTGAAGAACTTCTAATATATTGAAGAACCTCACCCCCGCGGTCTTGATGGTGGTGTGTATATTGTTACCATGCATAGACGCTTATCAAACCGGGGTGAAGTATAAAATTAATTTGGCAAAATGTTTCTCGATTTAGTACACTTTGACCACAAAGTTTAGTAATAACCGCTGGAAAATCTGGTCACATTAGATTAAAGACTCTTTACTGTTTATTTTAATTTGAGAGCACACAGTAGAATAACTAATACATACAAGTTGGCTAAATACGACGTCATTATAGATATATGCATGGTTGCAAAATATAGTTTAATTCCGTCAAAGTCTTTGTTTTTGCTGCTAGAATTCATCTAATGATATTAATATATGATTATATCTGGCAACTTTGACAATGAAAAAGTTGATTAAGATAGGTTTTTTACTGTAAAGATATGTTACATTGCCTTTCAGAATGTTCTCCAGGTTGGTATCATAGATATCTTATATACACTAGATAGTGCATCTAATTATTCTGCAATTCAAAAATTGAAGCCGTGATTGCAGACTCAGGATATTCCCATGAAATGAGAAGACTCGTATGTTTTCTATTTCTTAAACAGGGAACTTAAACATGAAGTTAAACCTATTCCAAATACATTTTCAAACTGTTCAAATGATGAAAGTTATTGTTGTTTTTAAGCGTTTATTAGCGAGTGGGAAACTCCAACATAGCCGCCATCTATTCAAATGGGGGTAACCGCTGGAATATTCTTGGCTTCAATTTTACTTAAAGAGATGCGCTATCTAGTGTATATAAGATATCTATGGTTGGTATGCCCTGGAATTGCAAGGCCACAGGTTCGATTCCTGGCAAAGGACCTATAGTTGCATTTTTCGCAGCTGCTCCTGGTTAATTAGGTCTAAATAAGTGCATAAAATTCACCTCGAATTTGCCATCCACAAAATCCTTCAACATTAGTTCAATCGAGTCAGATGCCCGAAAATCTTGTTTTAATAATATTAAGGATTACAAGAAAAAAATTGGGATCAGAACTTAGTTGCCTGTTGTGTAGTGATTTCATTGTACTTAATTTGGGTTTTATTTTTCCTAGCTTCTTCTGCACTGTCAGAACAAGGAATTTACGTGTCTCGTCTCAATGGTAATGACAGGAAAACATGTGGAAAACTAAATTCTCCTTGTCGTACAATATCTTATGGCATACAACAAGTGTCAGCTGGGTCATATATCTACCTGGATGGGTCAGCTACATCCAAAAATCCTTATACCTGCGAAGTCCTAAACCCAGGATATCCGGGAATTCGTCTTGGCAAGAGCGTATCATTCGTCAGTATACGATCACGTGCTTATATCTCGTGTCTCCATGGCAACCCGTGGTTGGTGGATGGAACTAAGTTCAAAGACGGTGTACGAATTAGCTTTTCCGGTCTGACTTTTCTGAATACGTCCCTACGCCTCTTCGATGCTTTTGTGGTTGTCAATGATACTGTATTTGCGGAAACCAAACTTGTAAGCTTAGATATTGAAGTGTTAAATCTGCCTCGGTTGGATTTATCGCTGAAAAATGTTGTTTTCCAACAAAATGCAGCGTGCATGATAATAAAGCCTAGTAAGGTCAGCAAGATTTTTGTTAACATAACGAATACGCTCTTCTATCAAAACGGCAATTTCTCTTTGGACACACCGTCTATTCTTTGGTTAAATTCCAAAGAAAATTTGATCAACATTCAACTAAGGAACTGCAGTTTTAAGAAGAATACTTTTAAGAAATATGGCATGATTGTGGTTGTAAACCAATTAGGAACCACAAACTTTTTATCAAATCAGTTCAGAATGGAAGAAAATAGCCATACGAATCCAAGTATTGAAGAATATGACGGTTTAATTCGTCTCCTATCTGCTTGGGTATTTATGAAATTGGAGTACGGGTTTGTTTATAAAACATCTTCTACTTTTCTAACTGTGAGCGGGTACTCAGCGGAAATCAACATCTCAAACATTCAAGTGGACGGATTCTACTCAGTAACTCCTGGAGGTGGCGTAGTAAACCTATTTCAATATGATTCATGTTACTTATCAATCAAGGATTCCTCTTTTCGTAATGGAAACAACAATGGGACCGGCGGTGTTGTTTCAATTGGCGCGCCAAATTCGGTGCTTGCCATTGAAAACTCGATCATTAAGAATATTTCCAATTCTGTTTACGGTGGCGCAGTGTATATTAAATCGCAACAGAACACACATATACAATCGCCGAATCGTGGCAAACATTTCTTAGTGGATTTACGCATAATCAATACCTCGTTTTCATATAGCGCATCAAGGAAGGACGGTGGTGCAGTATGGGTATTAGCTGAAAACTTATTGTCGACTGTCCGTGATAGTTCATTTCTACGAAATAGTGCTACACATTCTGGCGGCGCGCTGTTCATCTCTACGAATAATGCTGCTACAATCAGCTTTTACAATGACTATTTCCTGGAAAATAGTGCTGATGATGGAGGAATTATTCAAGCAATAGCCCTCCCAAGAGAGTCTACATTCAACCTTTTTATCACCAACGTTATGTTCGTCCAGAACAAATTACGTGCACATCCGCCATATGGTTACGGCATTGTATTTCTTTGGGCCCAAAGTACAATAATCAAAGTCTATATCAAAAATACGCGTTTCATTAGGAACTTAGCGAAGCAAGGTAGCAGCATTCTCTTCATTTTCAGTCAATCCACATTACATTCCGTAACTTTAGATACTTGCATATTTAGAGAAAATATTGGGTATGCGGGAACAGTTGATGTAGTAGGACACGCTTCACTAACGTGCATGCATTCGATCTTCGATTCGAATGGTAATGTGCCTTGCAAGGTCGGGGTAATGTTCTTGGCTTTAAACGATTCAATGATTTTCATCACGAATACGACTTTTGAGAACAATTTCTGTGGAGCACTTAACGTACATTTAAGTGGATATTCCATTCTAAGCATAGACGATTCTGCTTTTGTTCGCAACAAGAATATAAACGGTACGGGAGGAGCTGTAAGAGTAGACACTCAAACCAATAACCCTTCTGGGATTTCTAAAATTTATTTTACGAAGATATTATTCGAAGAGAATATAGCGGCAGCTGGAAGCGTTTTGTCAGTGTCCAACGGCAAAGTGCTATTCATGAAAAGTACGTTTTTGAATAATTTTGCACCTTTTCAAGGCGGGCAAATTCTTAGCCGTGGTTCAACAGATCTGATTTTAGAACATTGCGTGTTTAAACAAACAAGTCAAATTATTATTAGTAATACAAGAGAATTCATGGCCACTGCGTTCCTGAGGATATACAGCTCTGGTACAATATTTATAGTTAATACAACATTCAACAGGAGTGCAAAATCCGACGAACCATTGATTGTTGTCCCCGCAGCAAGTTGGATATCATTTGACAATGCCACGCTGAATACTTGCCCATTGAGTCATGCTATCAAAAAAACGAATTATAATTACCGAGGCAACGATAATCGTTTTGTTGACTCTCTTATTTTGTCCTGCAAGGAATGTGACTACAATTTCTACTCCCTGCAAAGAGGAACAGCACGAGGATTGAATGTAGACGACAGTTTCAAATGCATACCATGCCCGCGTGGAGCAGAATGTGTTGCCGCAATCAAGTCAAAAACTAACTTTTGGGGATACCAAACTAGTTCGAATCCTCCTAAACTAGCCTTCACAATTTGTCCGTTCGGTTACTGCAAGTCACCGCCAGCTAACAGTAGTAAATACAATGATTGCCAAGGAAAACGTACGGGAGTTATGTGTGGGGTGTGTTCTCAAGGCTATACAGAAGCGCTGTGGTCAACGTACTGTACACCAGTCAAAGACTGCCACGATCATTGGTTTTGGGTTCTGTTTCTAGCGCTTGTCTTTTCTATGGCCATTCTCCTTGTTTTCAAGCCTCCGTTCGTAACGTATTCTTTAAAACAGATATTTTGGTTTGAAAGGTTTGCAGGCAGTCGTACAGCAAACATTCAGGCCAATCATGACATAATTCGCTCCCTCTCAGTGGACAAAGAGATCGGACAGGAAAACATACCGTTGTCTTCATTACAGCAACTCAAACAAGACAAAAGACAATTTTCCCGCTTTGTGGAGATTATCTTCTACTTCTATCAAATAGCACAATTACTTCTTTCCTCGACTTCTCTGACAGAATTTTTTGACACCCAATTCCTTGTACCTGTTCTGGGCTTCTTCAATTTCCAACCAATTTTTAAGAAACAAGGTTTTCTGTGTCCTTTTCCAGGTCTCACTCCAGATATAAAGCTGGGTTTTAAAATTGCTCCTGTCTTTGGAACTTTAGTTGCTATTTTCCTTATCTATGCCTTGCATTTCTTCATCAGTGGTATGAGAGGCTCCATTCGTCCTGCTATTTCTCCATACCTCCAAGCCGGTATTAAAACTATATTCCTTGGCTACGTAACCATGGCCACTGTCAGTATTTCACTCATTCGCTGTGTTTTTGTTGCAGGTGAACCTCGATGGTTCTACAATGGAAACGTATTATGCTACCAATGGTGGCAATATGCGTCGTTTACTTTTAATGCTATCTTTGTGATTCCTTTGATATTTGTGCTTGCTTGGATTTCGTTCAAACTTCACCATGATAAAATAACAATCCAACAGTTCTTTCTAGCCATTATCTGCCCCCTTCCATTCTTACTGTTATGGCTTTTCCGCCTTGTTTGTCCATCTCCAGTAGTGAATGTGGAAGAAAACCAAAATTTAAACGCATTAAAAGAGATGCTATTGGCTCCTTACAGACAGCCGAAAGGTGCAAGCAAGCGAGGGGCTTTATATTGGCAGAGTATCTTGATTGCTCGTCGATTTCTTTTGGTTTTAATCTTCTGTGTCGTAACAGAGTCATCTATCAGATTATTCTGTATGACACTTGCTTGTGTTTTCGTGCTTTGCTGTCATCTCAAGGTTAAACCATTTCAAAATTCGTTAGCAAACAATCTCGAGTCTCTTTCTTTGTTGTTTTTGGTCATTTTAGGCTTGGTCAACCAGTTTAAGTCTGTGTTCGTTGGTTCCGAACAAAATATCAAGGGTTCTTTAGTAACAGTTTTGAAAGTGTTTCAATGGCTAGAGATTGTTATGTTAGGACTATTTCCAGCCATTCTTTTGCTTCTTGTATGCTTTGCTATAATTTCTGTTTTTGTTCGTGTTCTCTTCATGTGCTTCAGGTCGATTTTTAAATGTTTGTTCAGACCTTGTGCCCAGAGGTGGTTTTCACGTGATTCCTCTCGTTTGTTAAATGTTTGTGACAGTATCGACGATGAATAGTAAAAACTTCATCAACTGAACTGAAGTGTGAGTTACAAACTTACAAGATTAAGAAAATTAAAGCTATTAATCCAATGTACTTTTGGGGAAAATGAGATTAGAACATTATTCAATGTTAAGGTGTCTATTAAATAACATTTTCTATGTGCAATTTATATAATTATGTGTCATAACAATTTAATAAATCATCGTCATTTAATTGGGTGGTTATTATCATAAGATCATAAATAACACTGGAGGAGGCATCGTAATCTCGCTTCAGTCAAAGAAAGGGAACGCGGCTATTGGGGGGGGCAAAAATTAAAATGCTAAAATAAGAGCTAATTTGAGCCAAAATCTCTAAATGCTTGTTTATGGCAGTTAAGTAGTCCCGTTTTAATTTTTACCAAGCATTTTTACCTCAATTTTGTCTATAACACATTTTTGAGAGCGCTCCAAAATAATGCTGATGTCAGCAATTTTGATGCCCCCTCTAGTGTTATTTATAATCTCTATGGTTATTATCACCTGGTATTGAGTAAAGTTCCATTCCACTGACCGTCATTAAATTTAACCTTGCTTATAATAGTTTTGTTTGTGGAAACACCACGTAAATTTATTACTGCAAAGCTTTCGATCCGTAAGCCCGGATCTTCATCAGTGCTAATAATATGTGACTTGTTTAATTCACACCAAAGAGTAAAGATATAAACAGAGTTCACTCGGTGAAAAATACAGTGTTTAGGACGTCACACAGATTTGCGAAGCTGACGCCATTTACCACAGGCGGCCCAATCTCAGAATGAATGATCAGGTGTTGCGGGTTCTTAACGGTTTTTATAAACAAATTTATAGTCAACCAAAACTATTCTAAAAACATTCTCAAATTAGTCAAATATATACATTTTAACAATAAAATATGGTTGACATGATAGTATAATACCTTTGCATTCTTTTAATTACTCCATGAGCTCATTTAGAGCGGTTGATGTAACATTTTCTGTGGCCTACATTGTGTGTGCTCATTATATATAATATAACAGTAAAAGGCTAATCACTGGCGGCAAGACCGCATCGCCTTCAAAGTCAAATATCTCCGCTCAAATTTGTCGTACGGCAAAACAAATTCGATTACATCTTTTCACAAAGATTTCTCTTTCTAAATAATATGGTTTGATCATAGCTTGGGCAAATTTAGCGACGAACGGAGCCAAAATCTCCTCAATTTCGGATGCTGTTCAAAATACTTAGGGCTGCTCGGGCACGATCGTGGACGTGACGTAATCAATACATACTGACAATACCGCCTTACCCGGGGTGGGACAGCATATCAAATCCGATGATAATTTGTCGCTTGATGCTGTCCCACCCCATGTAAGGCGGTAAGGCGGTATTGTCAGTATGTATTGATTACGTCACGTTCACGATCGTGCCCGAGCAGCCCTAAGTATTTTGAACAGCATTCGAAATTGAGGAGATTTTGGCTCCGTTCGTCGCTAAATTTGCCCAAGCTATGATCAAACCATATTAGTTAGAAAGAGAAATCTTTGTGAAAAGATGTAATCGAATTTGTTTTGCCGTACGACAAATTTGAACGGAGATATTTGACTTTGAAGGCGATGCGGTCGTGCCGCCAGTGACAAAAACTCATTAATAATTCAGGAGCAAAACACAAAGAAAAATCATAAGCGTGTCGTGGTTTTATATGTGATAAAAGATCATGTTAATTTACATAAACTTTAGCTTTGATTTTCTCGGTTAAGTCAAAGTTTTTTTAAAAAATTACTTTGCCAATGAACTCGTATAAGATGAGTCGTTTTTGAAGCCATTTAAAGCACTTGTAGTCGTGTTTTATCACATATAAAACACTCCGCTACGCGTCGTGTTTTATATGTGATAAAACACTCCTACGCGGGCTTTAAATAGTACATAATGAGCACACACAATGTAGGCTACAGAAAATGTTACATCAACCGCTCTAAATGAGCTCATGGAGTAATTAAAAGAATGCAAAGGGTATTATACTATGATGTGAACTATATTTTATTGTTAAAATGTATTTATTTGACTAATTTGAGAATGTTTTTAGAATAGTTTTGGTTGACTATAAATTTGTTTATAAAAACCATTAAAAACCCGCAACACCTGATCATTCATTCTGAGATTGGGCCGCTGTGCATTTACACGCCATCAAAAGCAAATTAAATATTCAAAAAAAAATTTAATATGCCAGCAGCCATTACCGTCGCTGCGTTTTCAGTCAAAACTATAGGGAAAACACAGTTCGAAATGCAAAAAGTGGCATTTTTAAGGAAAAGACGCTTTCGAGCTTCATATCTGGACAAAATTTTTCAACAATAACAGTAAGTGATCTTTTCTATTCACATAAGAAGTACAGTTGAGCTTTTGAAAAACTTTTATTTGATTTTGAAAGTTGAAGGAGCGGTCTGCCCACAGATTGTGATATCCTATAAAGCGAACAAAACTATTTGCCGGGAATATATTTCAGTGGCAAGACTCTCTGCTTGACAAGTTGAGTTTGTACTTAATGGGTTAATATCCTGACAATCAAAATACACAATTTAAATCAGATCAACACACGTATCAAATTGTCAAAGACTGAGACATTTTGGTCGAGACTTGTTTCAGTTTTGCTAGTTTTTTCTCGTTTAAAAAAGTGAATTATGCTCTTACCTGAACATTATACGATACGAAATATACTGGAATGTCAATTCTGAACAACCTCTGAGCTTTTCGGCCGCAAAACCGACACAACTGGAGTATAGAACATCGTGTAGAACAACTTTTTTTTATCTCTTTTTGATTTGTCAACACAGCGTTCAAGTAGTGTTTGTAGCCCCATTTGTTGTTAAAAATGTCCAGTCTAACCGCAAATCACCTAAACGAAACAGCAAATCACCTGGATAGTTTCGTTAAAATCGCTGTTTTTATGACAAAAATTCGGATTTTCCATCTATTTCCTTCGAGATTTCCTTATAAAAAAATTTCACGGTACTAGCTGGCACAGATGAAGTATATACCAGGGGCTTGTTGTATAAAAACGTAATTAGCGCTAACTGTAGTTAGCGTTAATCACTGTAGTTAAATCCTTAACTGTAATTAGTTAACTACATGACTTAACTGCGTTGCACAAAACGTAGTTAGTCGGATAGTTAACTAATCACGTAGTTAACTGTGCGTGGGGCTTGCGTGGGGCGTTTAAACACAAAATTACATAAAGTAAGCAGCGAATAACGACCGCTGACACACATTTTCAACATGATTGTGGACTCGTATTTTGCAAATAGGCGGGAATTTTATTCAAAACACTAGAAAAACAATGAAAAATATACAAGAAAACAAAGAAAAACCGCCACAAAAATCACAAAAGAATGCAGTTTGTCCTTGAAATGCCTACGTTAAACCAAGGTATGCTGTTTGGCAATTATATATCAGTGTTTCTTGGTGTAATGGACCATACTTCGTCTTCGAGAAATCGTCCTGTGCAAAAATATGTTCTGTTTTCGTAAAAACACCAAAGCGATAGCGTTTGAAGAGTTTATATTGTCAGGAAACATTCACAGGGAAGATAGCGATTGAAAATCTCAGGTAACCGTTGCTTTTCATTGTTGTTTTACTGAAAATTGTTGTTCACTCCTATACAAACGCCATTTTTAACTACGTTTTGGACAGTTAACTATACTCTAAAGCATAGTTAACTTTAACTACTTTTTAACTGCAGTTAAGGCTAACTACACTTTTATACAACCGGCTTAAGATTAAAGTTAACTATTTTTTAAGGCTTTTTAACTACTTTTAACTGCAGTTAGCGCTAACTACGTTTTTATACAACCGGCCCTGATGTGTAACTTAATAGGACCACAGAGTAGATAAGACATACAGAGACGTAACTGACCGTTGTAAACACTGCGGAAGATTACGTTGTCATGTACCCACTTTTTTTCAGGCGACCGGGCAAAAAATGATCAACTGCGCGTGCTCAGCAAGTTTAAAGTGAGTCGTCATCAGATCGTCATCCAATCAGATGCATGCATCTAGTAACTTGCCGAGCATGCGCACAAAAAAAGTGGGTACACTAGTTACGTCTCTGTATGTCTCTACTCTGTGATAGGACTTCGTGTCCTCAAATTTCCCTAGATGTACACGTCATGCTCACGCCATGACACTTGCTAGCAAAATGGCGCCCTGAAACACACGAGCTTTTGCACTTTATTGCGGCTTTTTTGGATCGAAATTTATGGATTAAACAATGAAGAACACTATTTGTTGAATGGTTAAAGTTGTTGAAAGCAATTAAAGTTGTAGAAAAGGTGTTGAAAGCTCTCTTGAAAGCAATGACGTATTGCCAAATGACGAATTATCACGCGAGCGACACTTGCTAGGAAAATGGCGACCATGGCCATAGGCTGCCCAAAAGTGCGTGTTGTAATTTTTACCCTCGCGCGTGGCGCTCGGGCGTGCATCGAGTCTACTCAGTTTATTATTATGACAAGGTTGGCAAGACTTTTAACGGAAATTTATTACAACGTTTACTAGAGTATGAATATTTCGCAAATTACAAACAAAAACAATATAAAATCTACATCATTTCAAACACTGGTAATTTTACTACATTCTCTCAAAGTTTTAACTTCAAAAGTTCATTCTAAGGTTGTTAAAAAAGCGAATTATTTTCTGGGTTTTTGCAAAATTTTTTCAAAACTATGCTGGGGTCACGTACCCTGTGGTGATGTCATATTTTTTAAATCTTGAAGAAGCGCTGATTTGCTGTTGTACTGGAATCGTGTACAACAGCAAATCAACGCTTCTTCA
>CACRXK020014870.1:0-12719 GCA_902702795.2 Paramuricea clavata
CATGTATTATTTTCCTTGCCAGTTTCTTCATCGTTTTCTCTTGCCTTGCCTTTCCCCTTTCCTTTACCTTTTCCTTTACCCTGGGTGGAAATTACTAGACGTCAACCAACATTCTACGGCATCATAGAATATGCGACCACATGTATGAAAAACTAGTTTCATATTAATAGTTTTGTTTGTGGAAACACCACGTAAATTTATTACTGCAAAGCTTACCATCCGTAAGCCCGGATCTTCATCAATTTACGTGGTGTTTCCACAAACAAAACTATTATATTTTATCACCATGCAAACATACAAAAAACTTATCCCCGAGCCGGCGGCGCGAAGCGCCGTGCGAGGGTACTAATTCCCCCCGGCTATATACACCCGGGGAAACGAAAGCATTAGCGAAGTCTAAAGTTCATCAATGAGCGCGGGCGTCGGTCACCAACGATGGGTGGTCATCCTCACTGATCTCAAAAATATGGCGGACTGTCATGAATAACGGACACTGATTGGTCCAATTTAAAGTTTGCATTATAACGACTGCATGACGACAGCGAAATAGCAAACATTTCTTGATTTGATGAGTTGATGATTGATAAATTTGTCAAATTTCTTGCAAATATTCTTCATTTTGCTCATATTTCTGCAAGATTTTGTAAATTTCAAGAAAGAAAGGGCCAAAGGATCAGCTAAAAGAAGGGAGCCGACGTTAACGAAGGTAAGTTTGTTTTAAATATTGATTTTATAATGGCTTTAAAACCCGACGGCTTTTCCGTATATCAAACAACTAAACAAGACATACAAGACAGCATATAATTTCAGTGTATCTTTAATATTGATTCCCTTTTTTATTATATTGAATTTTTTAAATAAAAAAATAAAGCAAAGTTATTTGCAAGCGAGAATTTGAAATCATTTTATTGCAAACTCAAAGTTTATCGATAAAGCCATTTAATAGTTAAAGGCAGTTTAGTTTTATAAAGAACACTTTAAAACGTTTTGTGAATTGTTTGTTGTTGAATTTTACCTTAAATTGAAGCTTGTATTACGTATAATTACATACCTAACATATATATGTTGAGAAATTGATAATTTTGTAATTAAAAGTGATATTTTTAGGCGATTTTCATTTGTAAGAATATTCTTAAAAAATTATCGTGTTACCATAACAACTACTTTAGATTTATTTATTTTATTTTATTTTACAAGATTCGCCAAACATAACAGACATAAATAAGACTAATACTTTACAAAATTTACATACAATTCGGGCAGGGACTAGCCACAGAGATAATCTCCAATTATGGGGCCCCTCACAATAAGTTACAATATATAACATTAAAACAAATTATGCTAAAATGTCAACAACATGTCCTCACTAATAAACTATCAAGAGACCGAGTTGAGTGGCATTTGACGCACACGGACTTAAATGTTCTAGGATTGTCCGGGTTGTATATTTGTTCTAAAAGGTTTAAGTAGTAATTGAATAAAGAGATTTTAAAGTAAGCTAATGATCTTGAAGTGTCACGAATATTGCTAGGGAGAATGTTCCATACGCTAGGCGCTCTCACATAGAAATTGTTCTTGTAGCTAACTGTCCTGCATCGAGATACATTAAGAAGAATACCATTGACAGGGTCAGCGTTTCTAGTCGTCCGGGTGGTTGTTCGTATTGACACATTGACATCGTTGCTTAGAATACTCTTGTAAAGAACTAGGGATCCAAGGATAGTGCAGAGTTTCAAAGACAAACGCTATAAGGCATGCTTATTAATTGAATAGCTTTTCAAGCGTGGTTTATAGCCTTAATCACATGTCGTAATAGCGCGGGGAACTGTTACAACAGTAAAAATGCTAAGATCTGGTTTAAATATAATACTTTACGGTTGAAGAATAACGAGAGGTATGTAATATTATTTATTTCCCCATATAATATTATAGTGACAAGGCATAATTTCTGTTATGTTGTAAAGTTTGAAATTGAAAGACACTGCAAGGATTATATAGGATCGCCGACAACCTAGAAAAGCTGATGGGTTACACTACGAAATAAACAATTATCATAGGCATTTCATCTCATTATCTATTGTTTTTAATGCGTTCGGCACACGAGTAACCCGACGTTTAAAACAAGCCTAACACATCAGAAACGTCGTGCTTCGTGGAACTGACACAATTTATTGGAGCTGTCGCCAAGTATCCCCACAAGGCTACTGATATGCTAAACTTATTTCAAAAACTCATTAATAATTCAGGAGCAAAACACAAAGAAAAATCATAAGCGTGTCGTGGTTTTATATGTGATAAAAAATCACGTTAATTTACATAAACTTTAGCTTTGATTTTCTCGGTTTAGACAAAGTTTATTTTAAAAATTACTTCGCCAATGAACTCGTATAAGATGAGTCGTTTTTGAAGCTATTTAAAGCACTTGTAGTCGTGTTTTATCACATATAAAACACTCCGCTACGCGTCGTGTTTTATATGTGATAAAACACTCCTACGCGTTTTTAAATAGTACTTAAATCTATGATTATTGCCAATGCCATCATCGTTTTAGCGCCCATATTGTACATTTGACTATTGTCCCAGTCACAACTTTAATTGAAATAGCTTTACAAGATATGTTATGAATAATTAATAAGCACTACGACGTTGTGTTCCATGACAAAAAAAACATAAATCTAAAACACGGAAACGTAAAAAAAGAGGATTTATCCAAGTCCGTTCCGTTCCGCATTTTATCTCCATATCCGTTCCGTGGATCCGCTCCGTTTCGCATCCGCTTCCGCATTCTAACCTAGTTGTGACGTGTCACAATAACAAGCTCACTGACCTTTGAGTTATTTGAAGGTCACGTTGTGTTCATGATTCATTTTCAGCTTTTCGCATGTAATCAATATTTCAATGGTTTCACAGTTATAGCAGTGTTTATAGCAGTTTTGACAAGCTTTGATACAGATAGATTCTCGTAAGATCTGGTAGAGTTCTCGTTGCACTGAAGTCTGAACACGAGTTTGCACCGTTGACGTTGTGCTAGACACGTAAACCAAGATTTTCTCAATATTTATGTTTGAAATGTTTATACATTTGAAAGCAACACTGTCTCGCTGCTTCCTAGCTCTGTACAATGAATATACCGTCAAACTAATATCGGCACTTGAATGCATTACGTGCATAACATCAATTTACATATTGCGTAGTATCTCAAAGAAAATCTCAATATAATACACGTCTGAAATGTTTATACATTTCGAAACAACACTTGTCTCGCTGCTTCGCCTAGCTCTGTACAATGAATATACCGTCAAACTAAGTAATATCGGTACTTAATTGAATGCCCGTAATGCAAAACATCGATTTTATATATTGCGTAGTATCTCAAAGATTTTCTCAATATAATTTAGACGTCTGAAATGTTTATACATTTGAAAACAACACTGTCTCGCTGCTTCCTAGCTCTGTACAATAAATATACCCTCCAAATAATATCGGCACTTGAATGCCCGTAAATCGTAATGCATAAGTACATAACATCAATTTATATATTGCGTAGTATCTCAAAGATTTTCTCAATATAATACTGACACGTCTGAAATGTTTATAATTATACATTTGAAAACAACACTGTCTCGCTGCTTCCCATCTCTGTACAATGAATATATACCGTCAAACTAATATCGACACTTGAATGCCCGTAATGTATAACATCAATTTATATATTGCGTTGCGTTGTATCTCAAAGATTTTCGCAATATAATATACGTCTGAAATGTTTATATATACATTTGAAAACAACACTGTCTCGCTGCTTCCTAGCTCTGCACAATGAATATACCCTCAAAATAATATCGATCTTTAATTGAATGTCCGTAATGCATAACATCGATTTATATATTGCGTAGATTCTCAAAGATTTACTCAATATTCACATCTAAAATGTTTATAATTTGAAAACAACACTGTGTCGCTCCAGCGCTCCTTCCTAGCATCATCACGCCATCGTTATATACGGCTTGATAGCGCATGCGCATTTGTGTTGCTAAAGAAAAAAATGGGTTTTCCGGGGGAAAGATCCTTCACACAACGTGAGAAGCGAATGTTATAAAATTTACAAAAATTTACAATAACGACAACGATTCCTCGAAATTTTTGTGAACTTGGCAAAAGAACAAAAAATATGTAAATAAAACAACTGAAATTGCCTAAATAACCTTCAAAGCACAATAAATCACTACAAACATAAATCGTATACATATAATACACCCCCCGGAAAGTTAACTCTATGACTGATTGACTGACTGACTGATGTGAATTTTCCCAGTCATCACAATAGTGCACAGTTTCAAAGAAACTCTGCACTAAAAACTAAGTCTAGAAATTCGTGCCAATAGCAGACCGGGAGAATACCGATAACCAGTAGTCGTTCCCTGTATGTTGTGGCTGTTCTGTAAGGAAGGGAAAGGATGAATTTGGTCGCGCGACGTTGAACCCGTTCTATTGACAGTATGTCGCTGACAGTTTGAGGTGCCCACACCTGGCTGGCATATCCTAACTTGCTGCGCACTAAGGACAGGTACAACACCTTTCGCTTTAGATACTTCATGTTCGGAAAATACAACGGTTTTGTCAGCAAGGCGAGGGTTTCTGCATGCATGTATTTTCTAGTTAGTTTCATATTATGAACGAAAAATTCGTTGTTTTGAGTCCAAATTGGTCTACCTACGAGCCCAAGTCTTTGTTTTCCAGCCAAAGTCCGATGACGTACAATGAAAATGAGCTACGTAAGCTGGATAGTCTTGCCACTGATCTAGTTGTAAACTAAAACTAAACTGGAGAACCTTGTAATCTTATCACCGGACATTCACGATACTAGGTCTAATAAAGGTACTGTACATAAATTTCCACCCGATAATTTCCATCTACAACACCCATCAAATATTATTGAGTCGAGTTAAGATGCCAACAAAATCTTGATATTTACCATAACGTAACATGGCAGTACGCTATATATAAATATGCATGATCTTGTTGTTAGAGCTCGACAACTGGCCTCTGCATGTACCTCAGTTGGTTGGAGTCCTACACTGGAATCGCAGGGACCTAGAGTTGCATTTTTCGCAGCTGTTCGTGATTAGGCCTAATAAAATGTCAGCTAGTATTAGCACTTCAGCTATTATTGAATCGAGTGAGATGCCAACAAAATGTCGATATTCACCTAAAGCCCCTGTCAAACGAGGATGAGAGTTGACGAGAACTGGTAGTCGCGCATTACTGTGGGAAAAATTCCAAGATTAAAGAAAATAAAGGTTTGATCACTGATCAGACCATGTTTTAACTTAAATAGATACATAATAGTGTTGGGAAAGCATTAAGAACAGTAACTAAGGTCGCATGGACTGTCATCTCTCATGGAATCTTATCCTCTTTGGACAAGCCTTAAACAAACTAAACTCACCTTTCCCTTGTAAGTTAACTTCCTCCATTCGCTTGGCACATCTTCAACTTCCTGAGTTTTTGCATTGTAAGCCTGAAAAAGATTATAAAGTGAATCAAGTTGATATATCATTTGGAAGAAAACTTGCGTAAACTTAAAATGAAAGAGAGCAATAATTTTTTTTGTAAAATAAAGAGTATTCTTGGCATAGCTAGTGCTTAACCTAAACATGATTGGCTAACTGGTGGTCACGTCGATTTAGATAAATGCAATGAATCGCGCCGGCAACACGTGAAAAATTGTTGCCCGCTCCGACCGGCGATACGTACAGTGTATAAATGCCCAAAATGGGAAAAGTTCCGAGAGAACCTTTTTATCAGTTTACGAAAAAATACAGTATCGAACAAAGAAGAAAAACACTAGGCAGGCAACAGGGAATGTTGCTGAAACACATTTGCGATGTTCTTTCATTGTTAAAAGTAAGACAAACAAAGAAAATATTGTTTATAATATACCTCTCTGAAATAAAATCTGTCAGGTCCCTGTGCGGTATATTCACGTACACTGAGATCCAAATCAGCCTCACACGATATAAAACATTTCCCAATCAACATATTAATGCCAACTACGGCGGTCTCTAAACAATAGAAAATAATTTTTCGATTAATATAAGTACAAAGCTACAAAATTGTTGTAAAACTGGTACAAGAAACTGACCTTCAATGCTGCAGTAAAGAAGATTATAATCTGTTTGGTAGCCACACTTCGCGCCTTTATGAGTGTTCTCAGGTCTAGACAAAATGAGACGATATCAGTTAATAATTATAAGGATAATACAGTATTCAAAGAGTGTAGGTGCAATATTTTATCATGTAATTTATCGATTTCAACGGACGTTTTAACGTAAACTACTGCAACAATTGAGGAAACCATAATTGTTTCCAATTGAAAACATCTTGACTTTGTCTGTTAAATAATTATATAGATCAACATATCTTCGTTCTAAAGTGAGCGGATGAATAATGGGTTTTTAAACAACTTTGAATATAAATATTTAAGGGAGGAATATGAATAATTCCGGAAAGAGTATGTGTATTTGAATGAAAAATTAATATTTCAGGAATAGTGAAGGTTGGAATTATTGAATATTAAGGAAAATATACTGTTTCGATCCCCCCCCCCTCTCCCCCACCTCACCTATATAAACTTTCTCCATTTCATTTGAATGTAGGTGTAATTTTGTTTAACTAAACTATAGTCAATTTGATACAAGTAAGGCAGAAATACTTCATTTCAAAGATAGGGAGCATTTCAAATGACTAATTCAAAGACAGGCGAGCATTTCAAAAGGTTGTAGCAAAAGTCTATCAAGTAAGTAACAATCTACAAGTAAACAAATAGATCATTTAAGAGTAAACCAACCTGTAAAGCTTGCGAACTTTGAGTTTGATGTCGGCAGTTTCGTCTTTCAGACTGTAGCTTGCTTTACACGTGATAGATAGTATTTCGCCTTATAATGGAACATACTGTCTGTCAGTCACATGCAGTGCATGTCAAAGAGGTATGCTGTTCAATCGGTCATTTGTGTTTCACTTTTTGGAACAATATATATTAGTGGTTTTAAATAATTTTTGTACTAGCATATTTTGTCTTCTATGTCAAGCAAAATAAAGGAAGCTTCACTTAGGGATTATATTTAAAGTGAGTCAACTCGTGCGGAAACTAATTGGTTTTGAGCATATTCAAATGATTGAAAAGCTGAACACATTATTCATATGTATTTTCTAACTGTGCTATATAGTCTCAGCTACATCTTATTATTGTTCAACTGCAATTGATACCACCGACGCACAATGCGTCATTTGGATGCGCAGTAGCCACTATGAATTGGCTTACTGCATTATTGTCATAATGGCCTCCTTTTCATGTGCGCCTGCCACCCAAGCAACACCTGCCATGCAGGCTATAGCACGCGACCATGGAAACGAGGTAATAGATGCAATAGTGCTATAAACGACACTGATTTTAATCTAACAATTGTTGAATTATTTCAACTACTAAAGGACGTTTTCCATTGTTTATGTTTTGTCTGCAAAACGAAAAATGGTAAAAAATCTGTGTGTAAATAATCTAATTGACAGTATGCGCGTCATTGACTGTATGAGCGAGCGCACCAAACTGGAGGATATTAGTCAACCACGCTGTATAGAAAAGGTCCATATATAAACGAATCAAAATAGAACGAGACAAAAATCCTACTGTTCCGACCGAACAAGTCTTGTCAATAAGTTAAGCATTTTTCGGGGAATAAAAGTGTAATTTGATTGTTTAAATTTGTTTGTTGCTGTGAAAATGAAGTTCTACAAAATGTTATCTGCCGGATTCTAAATATTTTTTGACTAAGTCTAAGATAAAACATTAACAGCAGATTTTTAAGTGCAGTTTCATTTCAGTTTGCCGAAAAAGCCGTTCAATGGCGGCAAATAAGTATGACATTACAGCATTTCAAGACAGTGTTCCAAAAGTATTTTAAAACATGTAAACAACATTTACAAGAAACTAGAGTAGAATAGTAAGTTATGCTGCATAAAAAACTTACCATTGTACATTATATTTACAGCATTTTTGACAAAGAAAAGAATTGTTTAAATTTTTCTTCGCGAGCAGTCAATCTTATCTGTACTGAAATCAATTAAAATGCTGCATTTTGCAGCTGGACCGCCTTGCACATAATAAAGTACAGTTGCAAGTCTTACCTATTCTGAAAGGTTGAGGAACATCAGTGTTGCTTCCTTTGATATAGTCTGAAGACTTGCGATAATATTCGGGGTACTCATCTTCATCATACTGGCAATAACATGAAAAGACCAACATGAAATCAATGCAACGAAGTGTAACCTCAAGGTTTTATGAGTTATAGTATGGAATATTTAAAATGAACGTCAGTGGTTGACACTTCACAAGAGGGGATTGGATTGACAATATTTGACCAATTCTTGTAACAAAAATATGGTTTAAATTGTAACATACAGTACCAAGGCTTTCGTGCTTGAAACATTGTTATAGCTTTGTTACACACTTTTTAGAAATTATTGGGGCTGGGGGGGGGGGGGGGAAGGAATGGATTATGACCTCCACTGATTTTTTTGTCAAATATTTGCGAATTCTAGAAATATTCCTCAAATGAAAGAATGAGGACTTGCAAACTTTCTTAACATGATTATCATAGGAGAGTGTCTCATCCATAATCACACCAAGATTGGTAGCCGAACCCGAAAAAGGAATCAAGTCATTTCCAACTTTGATTGAATCGCGGAGTGAAGGACACTTCACCAAGTCGACGTCACTATCCGCCTCAAAAGACACATATAGCTGAGTATCATCAGCATATATATAATCAAGATCATACCTCCTAATGATATCAGCCACAGGGGCAGTATAAAGCAAATAGAGAATGGGGCCGAGGACAGAACCTTGTGGAACTCCATATTTGAGATTGTGGGTGGAAGAATAAGTGCCATTGATATTGACAAACTGACTACGAGATGACAAGTACGATTTAAACCAAGCAAGAACATTTCCACTGATTCCGAATCGTTCAGCCAATCTAGATAATAAAATATCGTGCCCAATGGTATCGAATGCAGCAGACAAATCAAGAAGAACGAGGATGACCGATTGCTTCTTGTCCAAAGACTGCAAAATATCATTTTGCACCCTTAATAGAGATGTCTCTGTGCTAAAATGTAATAATGGCATATATTATATGGACAATGGTGTTTTACTGGAAACTAAAACACTCGTAGAACTCATACGTCACTACATCCGGGACCAGGTGCGCGTATTTTCCGTATTTCACCGTAGTGACATACGAAGTTCGAAAATTTCCCGCCATTTTCATTGTTGTTGTTTTGAAAATACAAAGGGTCTTTGGTTCGTATTTAAAACGAAATTAACGTTGGAAATAAAACGAAAACATTTAAACGACATCTTGAGATAATTGTACTAGTTTTATGTTTGCACTATAATTTTAAAAAATATCGCGTTTACACTGGTCTTTCGCGTGCTTATTTAAATGTCGTCTTTGTGTGTATTTTTGTCACTCTGAATAAGTCCATATAATAAACAGAACATTAAACGTAACGGTTGCGAGAAGATATGGATTTTTAGTATTTTTGCACAAGTGAACATAACAAATCCTACACGTTGATTGGTTAAATTTGACGTATTAAGCTGTTATATTCACCTAAAAAACCGAAATTTTCAAAATGGCGGCTAGCTGTTTTGTGGAAGTTACTGATAAAGAAATAAGCGAAATTAAAACAAATTCAGGCCCAAAAACACAAAAGACTTGTGTAAAAATACTAAAACAATTATTCGCCTCAGGCTCGGTGATTATCGGGGAATATTGGCCTCGACTTAATTGTTCTCGTGTCAAAAAAACATCTATATAAAATCCATATCTCTTCGCAACCGTCTAATATCCTCTATATATTTAACATATTGTAAAACATTTTTACTGATATTTTCACCTGCCATTTTGCTTCGTACAAATTATGCATATTAATTTTATTTCCATCGGCCTCTTTATGAAGATTTGGGTTACATGAGCTGGGATTAGGACACGATGAAAATTTTGACGGATGGAATTTAATGAAAACCCAACCATTATACACGCTCAACAAAATGGTTCTTCATGAAGAGGCCAATGGAAATAAAATTAAAATGCAATATTTGTGCGTAGACACTTGGCCGATGTAAACATCACATATTATTTTTAAGGCACTGTTGAGTTAAATGAATGGGATAATTACATTAAATCTTCACGCAAATATTTTTTGGGACATATTTGTCGGATTTCTGTTAATCTTGAATATTGTACATGCCACATGCGGTGTTTGTTTTCTATTCATTTCAATAAAAAATCGATAACATTGATTTATTTTGGCGATAAACAATAACGAATGCTTTAATTCATGCAATAGATGTTTTCATTCGCTGAAATTTTCCATTTCACGAGGAAACAGCCATCAATCCTTCACCTTATTAAAATGTTTTTACCATTGCACTCATAAACATTGATTGTTTGTATACTGTTCAAAAACGCATTAATAATTCTCATTAATTATCCAATCTTGAGTAAGAAATTAGTCGTGTGCATACGTCTTTATACCAGCTAAAGAACACTTTAACAAAAGACCATTGTTATGCAAACTATATAAAGATTTTTATATAAAGATTTTTATATAAAGATTTGACTTATTATGCAAACGTTTTTGAAGCCAGGTCGTGTTTTATTACTCACAGGTCGTGTTTTATTAGGTCTAAAGCCACTCGCGCAGCGCGCTCGTGGCTTTAAACCTAATAAAACACTCCTGTTCGTTTTTTAAATAGTACTTGAATGTGGGCTACCCCATAGTGTCCGATGTTACACAGAACACGTGTAACAGAAATTTCAGCAGCAATATATTATATAGCAACTTCACAGCAGCGTCCCAACAACTTGAGAGTTTTCTGAATTACAACATTGAATTATTTACTGTACGCATTGTTTGCTTACCACATTTGATAAAAGAAATGATTTCCGTCATCCTCTGCGCTCTCATCTTCGTTTACCTCCTCGCCACCTTTATTATACCAATCATCACTTGGGGCCTGGTAGCTAACCTAGGGAAATATTATACAGACTGATCTCTAAATACACTGAACAGAACTTGTCCAGAATAAATAACGATGCATAAGGGCAAAAAGTATTCTGTTTCTGGTCAGCGGGGAATCTTGACTGTGCGCGTTCAATTTTTTTATGAAAACCGCTAATTCTCACAACGAATTTTTTTCCCAGGTCTAAGAAATCTACTGAAATTCTGAGGCGAAAGTAATATGTCATATGTTTATAAATACAATTTAGTACTGGAACATACAGTATTGCATGTGACATGAATTTTGCAAGAGTATATATGAAAGCATAATCTTGTGATATTTCATATTTGATATGTTTCTATTATTTTATACACCTGAACATTTAATATTATGCTTTAGTATAATTACATAGGTGATTATTGAAAATTCTCCACGCTGATTGGTTGCCGTTGAGGTGATTATTACGCGATAATCACCTAAGCGATTTTCAAAATGGCGGCCGAAGCTGTTTTGTCAATTAAATGACGAAGAAATGTGCATTTAAAAATTTTTTTCCAAATAATCACCTATGAAATTATACTAAAACAATTATTCACCTCAGGCTCAGTGATTATCGTGAATAAAAACCTCGACTTCGTCTCGGTTTTTATTCACCGATAATCACCTCGCCTTCGGCGAATAATTGTTAAATAATAGTTCTCATTTTATTGTACGAGAACTTGGTGACAGTTTAACATTGAGCATAAAAATCAGTGTATGCACTTATCGAAACAAGGCCACGCGCGCATCAATTTTGGACAGACAAACTGACGAGAAACAGAATACATTTTGGCAAACTTGACCACAGGAGGCCCAGGCTCGATTTGCCCGCGCCCGCCTGTGCCTTCCTTATAATGAGGGAAGGAAGGAAACATTGAGACCAAAATAGCCCAGACTGGCATATGTCACACGAAACTATCTTCGATTTTTCGCCTTTAATGCATTTCTTTCACGATTAATCGATATCCCCTGCAAGAATGATACCGTATAACTCTCAAAACAATATTACAGCTAGTGTTTTGGTGTACAATCTTAACTTTTTTATATGCTCAAATTTGTTATGACCAACAAACTATAAATTGCATAAAATGAACGAATAATTAACAAATAATTCAACAAAATCAACATATATTTCGACTGTTAAAACAATAAAAGCTAATAAAAACTAGAACAATGTATAAACGAACAATATTTCACTCATAGAATGAGTAACATTGGTACCAATATGTGTTCAAACTTTGGATCCATCGGATCCTTTTATCCATCGGATCCTTTGGATCCATCGGATCCTTTGGATCCATCGGATCCATTGGATCCTTTTATCCTTTGGATCCATCGGATCCTTTGGATCCATCGGATCCTTTGGATCCATTGGATCCTTTTATCCATCGGATCCTTTGGATCCATCGGATCCTTTGGATCCATCGGATCCTTTGGATCCATCGGATCCATTGGATCCTTTTATCCATCGGATCCTTTGGATCCATCGGATCCTTTGGATCCATCGGATCCTTTGGATCCATCGGATCCTTTGGATCCATCGGATCCTTTGGATCCATCGGATCCTTTGGATCCATCGGATCCTTTGGATCCATCGGATCCTTTGGATCCC